>OX101788.1:45818413-45870509 GCA_944452715.1 Ophion slaviceki | reverse complement strand
CTTATAAATAATGATTTTGACAGCCCTCAAGGTAAGCTACACGAACAGACAAAACATGTATGTTCCTGTTTGAAATGGCGACGTTAATCCTCATGTGACCTTGGTTGTGACACCTACCGTCAAACTCACAGCTAAACAACTTTTATTCAAAATATATTTCATTCAAACGCTTACGTTCCGAGTTAACAGACTCTAACACTTCGGACGGGTTACCCGGCATATGTGTCTATAGGATATCTTATGGCAAGTAGTACAGCGAAATATCTCGAAACCAGCTAGCCTGAGCGGAAAAACGTTTAGACAAAAGTTGTCGTACTTCGATCGGGAAACAGGATAGTCACATTCTTATCCTCATCAGTTGACGCGTCAAGGTCGTACGAAGGTCACCTTCAATTTTTCACCCGAACGCTATATTTTTCAGCGCACACATTTGTAGCCCCATTGAATGCGAAACCAACGGAAAGAGCCGCAGTTATAAGGCTGCGAAGTACAACAATATTTCTCCAAAGGAAAATAAAGATGGCCTTCATATGACCTTGATAGCTCCACCATTTTTTCCCCACGGAAAGGAAGCCTTCACTATGAGAAGTTAAAAATAGTATTAGATACAAATAATTATTTTTAAAAAATACTTTAAAATATGTACGTTTATTTTTGTTTTCAGGTCTCTGTCACCAGGACGCGGTACACATAACGGCCATCCTCGGGGAGAGTGTCGTCTTCAATTGTCACGTTGAGTTTCCCGGTGAGCACCCAGTGCCCTACGTTCTCCAATGGGAGAAGAAGGTAGGCGAGATGGTACGATATCGGACGACACCCTCTCTGCTCTCTATCCGTGAGTTAAAATACGCGGTTCCGCTCGTCGCGTGCACGTAAATGGTACCAGCGGGCAGACTACAGAGGCAAGTCCGTCGATCGACGAACGGCTAGTTAATTTTTTTTTTTTTTTTGAGAAATAAAAGCATCCGGTCTTTAAAAAATTCGTCATCGATGAAATTCGTGTATGGATTTATCTTGGTGCTTTAAAAAAAAAATAGCCGAAAGTCTGTGCTTCTCGACGACCGAAAAGAAAACCTGCCCTCAAGGTGGTTGAATCGCGTGGCTATGACCATGCTCGGGAATTTGCTTTTCACCGCGTCGTGAAAATTCTTAAGAGGTGTTTTTGTAGTAAGATGTGATGTATGATGAATTAGTTTTTTTTAATGTTCGAATTTTTTACGAATATGGCGTATTCCTTGAGGTTGAATGCCAAATTTAATTAATTGAATCTAATTAGATAATAAATGATTTTTGAGGCAAGGCAATTGATTTCGATTCAGTTACTAATATCATAAATTCTCACGAATGTATGGTGATTCTTTCGATTTCAATATGAATTTCAAGGTTGACGGATTTTTCGAACCCTTTCATACGTGTCGGGAATTTTCCCACCCGGAAAGCTCTATTTTCCGGCTGCTTCCGTTGTAAATTTCCATAAAATTTTGAAAAATAGTCTCGTCTCAGATTATGGCAAACCAACATTCGTAATACTCTCTTCGTGAGATTCTCTTTGATTCGGAATACGCGAAACTTCAAGAATGGTCGGTCGTAACATTTCCTTTCATTTTCTTGAGGAGGGTCGAGGGTTTTACACATGAACTTTAAACGATACTAATTTTTTTCGGCTTACATCCGTTCAATTAAATTGCTCACTCCGACAATGTTATTAAATCATCTACACGATTTTATATTTACACTTTAACTCAATTCATATTTAATCAAACTCAATCGATGTTTTAATTGATGCAAATTAATTCAACAAAAAGTATTCCAAATTAACAGGTACTTTAGTCAATGTGTACATTAGGGTGGCACAATTTTGAGCTCTATTTTTTTCCTCTTTCTCGCCATGCAATTATCTTCCTTAAAGAAAAAAAAAATTGTCGCGAAAACTGCGAGCGGTTCAAAAATATTTAGAGGTCCTTCAAGCATCCCAAAAATTCAAATTTTCATTTAAAAAAACGATTTTTTTTGTCGGCCACTTCTCACGCACGAATTGTACGCTTTATAATTTTTAAATTGACCTCGCGAAAGCTCTACCCGACCAATGAATATTTAGTGGTCACTCAAAAGCTTCGAATTTTCCAATGTTCGCGATTTTTTAAACTCTTCTCACTCATAAATTTGACGCTTTGCAAAATTTTCAAAACAATTAATCCTTTTTTCTTTAGAAACAGATTTTTCAAATTTACCGCACACTTCGAACCCAAGAATTATAATCTTTGTTCTCATAAAATAATCCTTTAAAACTCTTGTCCGTAAACAAACTCATCTACCGCGTCTCATTTTGGTCTCGTTAGTCAAACTGCGGACCAATCGTAGCTGTATTCTGTGACAAGCCACGCTATAATACAAAAATACATAATAACACCTAGCGTCTTAATGGTGTTTCTTACAAATTATTATAATAAATTATTCAGAAAATATAACAATTCGCTGTTTATTTTGTTTTTATGCTACCAGGAATTATAGTGTATTCGAGATTTATTTTTTGACGGAAATCCTGAGTTTGCAAAACCTTGAGCGACCACTGAATATTCATTGGCCGGCTAAAGCTTTCCCGAGGTTGATTTAAAAATTATAATGCGTAAAATGCATGGGTGAGAAATGGACGAAAAAAAATCAATTTGTCAATGAAAATTTGAATTTTTGGGTGGCTTGAGCGGCCTCTAAATATTTGTTTACGGCTCGCAGCTTGCGCGACAATTTTTTCTTTAAAGAAGATAATTGGATGGTAAGAAAAAGGAAAGAAAATAGAGCTCAAAATTGTGCCACCCTTGTGGCATATCGCTTTTCACTATATTTGATTAGATTGAATTTAATTTGACATTAGAGATATTTGATTTGATACAAAAAAAACTGTGGTTCGATTTCTAAGATATTTGGGTAACTCGGTAAACTAATAAAGCAAAAACTCTAATATCAATTTATTGCATTTTGATTCAGGCTTAACTTACTTTTTTCTTAATTGCATTTCATTCAAACATTTGCATAAATAAATCAAATGAAACTTGATATATCTTATTTGAAAAATATTTATATTTTATAAATACATTTATGTTAAATTATGTACCGAAAATATTTACATTTTCAAAATATTTTAATATCCATATTTGTTTACATATTTTATTTTATTATTTAAATATGATAAAGATGTTAATATTTAATAGATATTTGAATGTATTATATTAAAAACAGTCCACAAATAAAGCAAATAGTCCCAGTAGTTTTTTCACGATTAACTTTCCAAATTTCTACCCAATTTGGAAATTTTTTCGTCTCCCTGGCGAAAGGGCAGCTAAATTTCCTTTAAAAAAATGCTCGAGCCTCCTTAATTCCGTAACCGCGACTTCGATAAATAATCCAGGAAAGAGAAAGAAAAGTCATCATCTCCAGCAGCGGAAGTGCAGCAGCTGGTACCAAATACGAAAGTGCCGGAGCGTGACCCCACGAATAAAATACATGTTACGTTGTTGGGGCGTTGCAATTATATATATTTATGTCGTAAAGCTCGACTCGAGTTGAATTGCCTTTTATGATTTCCATAAGTATTCCTTAAGCTTACGTCGCTTAAAATAGCATCGTCATTATCGTTGTGTACTTCAGATCATTACAATCGATTATGACGATTGACGATGATAACGACGATGGTTCGTAATAATAATAACTAATGGCCGACGGGACGTGCCACGTTCCAAACGAACGAGTAACGAATACATTAGTAACGTTGACGCATAAACAACGCATTGACGCATTTCAATATGTATGTCGATTATTTTTTTTTTTATAGAATAGAAGCGTCATTAGTATTACATTTTTTTTGTCTTTTCTTTGTTTTCTTTACATTCTTCTTCTAACTATTACACTCACGAATAATCTTCGCAATAAATTCGGAGCGAAGAGGGCAGAGCACACGAGACACAAGATATACTTCGTAAAAAAAATGGAACAAAAAAGAAAAAATTTAAAATTGACGTGATCGGTCATCGAGCATCCCCATTTGGCATATCGCACATCGCAAATGTTCGAAATATTATCATTGATCGTACTCGTTTTCGCACTCACGTTCTCGCGTCGATTATTATATATTTTTTTATTGCACTTCCGCTGACCCACAATCAATAGTTTTTTTTGTCATATTTCTTTTTACCCCATTTTAGTTTAATTTTATTTCCTATTTTTGATTCCTTATTTAATTTTTGATTTGGATTTTTTTAAATGCATTTATTTCAGTTGATTTTTACTTTATATTTTTTACGAGTTACGACACTTACTTTCCACACTGAACGCCTTGCATCGTTCTCACTTATGCATTTGTACATACAAAATTCTCCTACTCTCTTGCCAAACGTGAAAAATCTCTCGATTCTTCTTGATTTCTCTCCTTTTCTCCCCTCTCTCTCTCTCGTTCGGCATCGTCCTGGCGGTATGATCCACTAGATAATCCGGAGAACGGGCACCTAAGAGGAGAGATACCTCTAGGCGAGGAAAAAAATTCCAAATTTTTTATAAGGAATCTGTCTTCACCATTTTTGGGCTCTAGGCTATGTTTTGTTACTACTTTTGGCTGTTACGTGGTATTTTTTTCTATATATTTCAAAAGGGCGGAGGTATGACACGGTCTTCTAAATGGCCTACGGCGGATGTTGTTAGACGACGTGACACGTAGCGCCGACGGAATTAATCTGAAAAGAAACCAACGAAGATTTTTCTTTCAATAACACTTATACGCAGAATATGAACCAAGAAAAAGTGAGATATGTTGAAAAGCGATGAAATAGTGCGCTGCGAAACAAAAACATTGAACTTTCCGAAAAAAATGGCTTCATTTTGCAATAAAAAAATACTTTTTCCTTAATTTTCAAAAACATTTAGAGTCGTGTTTTAGACAATAAGGTTAGAGCGATTTATACAAAATTTGATCAGAATCGGTTTTCATCAGATTACTTTTTTAACTATACGTCACGCCAGTTTCGAAAATGCAGCTTAGAAAATCGTGCCATATCGCGGCCATTTTAAAAGATTAATAAAAAAAACGATGTGAGAGCCAAAAGTAGTAATAAAGCATACCCTAAGTCTGAAAAATGATGAATAAATCTTTCCTCTGAAAAAAATAATGAAAATCAGCAAACTCTTTCCTCGCCTAAAGGTACCCCCCAACGTTTGGCAAAGTCTGAATGGAGGGCCATTTATTAAATTTATTCTGGAGGAAGTTTCACTTTTAGGTAAGGAGGTAGAGGCCGCTGGAAGGACCATATTTAGACGAGGCGGTAAAATCCTAAAGGACATTTTTTTCTAAAATGTAAATAAGGAAGAAAGAATCGTCCTTGGGGCCCTTTTTTCCATGGACAATCATTTTCCGAGAAGAACAATAATCGTTAAAAAAATATATTGTCCGGAAGAAAATCTGTAAAAATTTTAGACGAGAGAGTTGAATCGATTGTTTACTAGGGGAGCAGCACAGCAATTTATTGAGCTGCTGGCGCGTCTGAGAGCTTGATGCTCAACGAGGCATGTAGTCGAGAGAGAAAGCAAAGAGCGAAGTAGAAATCTCGTGGATGAGAGAAGGGAGAGCAACGTGAGAATAAAGCGAAGGGAACAAGCCAGTGAAGTTTCTGCCCCAGCACTTAACAGATTAATTTTTGGCACAACGTATCCCCTAGGCATCCACGCGCAAACCCCTGTACAATTATTTAAACGCAATTCCTCAGAACGATAATCACAATTGTTGCGACGGGTTCAATAAATCTGAAAAGGAAAAGAAAAACAAAAAATGTCGAATTTTCAACAATAATAATGTCGAAAAGATTGCCAATAACTTAATTGAACTTAGTTGTTGAAAATAATATCAATTTTAAAAGTCAACAAATGACAAAATAGAACCATAACATTGAAACAGATGGGAACTTATTTGTTGCAATATAGAATAGATAGATAATTTAATTGATTCGTCTACATTTTTTTAAATTCAACATTGTAAACATTTTTTAAATGAAGTTTTTCAAACATCCTATAAATTCGGTAACGCAATAAGAAAAGAAAATTAAGTAGTCAGAAATATCGATTTTCCGTAATTGCAACTGAAACTATTTAATATTCCGACAATATGGGCAATAAAGGGTGTCTCAAAATGGCGTTTTAAATTGCGCGGAATTTTTTTGTGGTAAACATAGTGTACTAATCTTTGACAACTGGCATCAGGAAGTATTGAGGTTTAGTCATGGAGAATTATACGATCGAACAACGCATAGAAATTGTGAAAATGCACTACAAAAATGGTAAAAATTGGAGAATTACACGATCGAGCAAGGTATAGAAATTGTGAAAATTCACTACAAAAATGGTGAAAATTTTGCAGATACGGTTCGAAAAGTCCGCACGTCGTGTTATCTCGCACCGCGGCGATGTCATTTGGCCACCAACATCGTGTGATTTGATGCCATGGGACTTTTTCCTTCGGAGTTTTCTGAAAAAAAAGTGTATGCCAATGATCCACAGAACATTCCGAAGTTCAAGGAAGCAATTCGCAGCACCATTGATTAATTTAGTCCGCAATTATGCCAAAATGTTATTGAACATTTCGGACTTTTCAAATAAATAATAGGTTTTGTTAATAAATTTAAATGTCAGGACATTTTGAGACACCCTATATTAAACGCATTTATAAAATAAACGATTTAATTTATATCAGAAATACATTTTTTCTGTATTTGTTTAACTATTTTTCAACCTAATTTATGCACAACTTTATGCTATTATGAGTATTGTTGGAAATGAAGGTGCTTCTCCCAATGGCCATTCTTTTAATAAAAAATAAAATTGAATGAAATGTGGGCGTAAGAACCTCGCGCAGAGCTTAAGGAGTTAAGTTAGAACTTGATTCGAAGCACACTTAATACGAAGCAATATTAAAACTCCAAACGATTCCTTCTCGAAAAAAAGTAAAAAAAAAAACAGTGCTTACGAAAAAAGATTGAAAAAAGTTCATCGAAAGTTTTGCTCCGCTGCCGGAGAGAGTGAGCTCGAGTGACGCTGCACGCCGACGGTATCGATTGGTCACTTTAGTTAGTTAACCGGTAGGGGGTTTAAAAATAGGACAACGGTTGCTCGTTGCCCGGACCCATCAGTTTCAGGTTGCTTTTGACATATGTGATATAATTTCACATGCGCATGCGATTGTTTTTTGGCAAGAAAAAATTGACAGGTCAACGTTACCGCCAAGATTTATAGCCGGTAACCTAATTTGCGTTTTTATGCTTCACCAAGTGCAGCATCGACAAAAAATCTGCAACGTTGCAGTGATAGAGCATGAGGTCGGACTACCCCAATCGTCGGCCTAAATGAAACTCTAGTGCAACGTTCCCCATCGCGTCTACATTGACCTCCATTGCGTTGCACACTCTGATTCGTTGTCAATTAACCCCTTACTCCAATCGCTTGATAATTCAAGCGATACCAGCCTTCGAGCCTCAGACAGAGCAGACAATTTACTCGGCAGTCTAGACGAGGTCTTGAATGTCGTGGTAGATGAAGTAATATCGGAATGAGGGATCTTGCCGTACCATCCCGATCTTAACGATCTCCCCTTTGATGCCGGATGCGTGAATCCTTGGTGGTGTCGGGACACGGCCGATAACGCCAACTCAATCACTATCTTGTTCGATTTGGCGAACCGAGGAAGTCAGAACGGCGATTGCTAAATGAAAGGGGCTGGAAAACCACCCCTGTAAGATGCATGTCAGCCGGAGACAATGGAGGAACAGGATTACGTTCAGGGGCAAAGAGAAAATCCTGATGGTTGGAGAGATAGGAAGTGAAAGTAGGGTTCGTTCATGAGTGGGGGTCGGGATGTAATTAAGAAGACGTAAGGATTCTCGTTGTCGAGTCGAAAAATAAGTGCTGGGTCGTTCTTTTTTAAAAGGCTGATCGCGCAATGTTCCGCGCAAAGGGCCTGATTTTGCTTGTATTATGTTCCAAATCCGGATTTGGATTTGACAGTCAAATCTCAAAATTATTTGAGGTATTGTATACGGTGAGTCTCGGAAGTAACGTTGGATCATTGTGCAATAGGAAGAACATACGATTTCAAAGAGAAAAGTCCTTATCCATTTTTTTGTAAGACGCACCGTTGTTTAGATATCAATGGATTAATGATAGCCAATCCTGTGCTGTCTGGCTCCCCACTAGGCTCGACCCCCATCCGCAGAAGCTCGGCAGTGAAGCAAATACTCTCTCATAGCATGCTATCTACCCCCACTCTACATGCTACCCTTAGTCGGGCCACCGGATTGGTTAAGAGTGATAAATTAATATCTAGGCAACGGCGTATCGGGGGGGAAAAATGAATATTCATGTTTCCTGTCAAAATTTCACGATCTAGCAACCCTACAAAACTCATGGCCGTGCCTTTCGAACAATGTTGCATTTCACTAAAATTTTCCAGAATTTTTTTACAAATCTGGCGACCTCGGATGCATGAAAATAAATTTAGTGCTATTGAAGAACAAGATTAGATCTAACAGCGTTGAATTAACATTTTCCCTTCGATTAATTTCTGTGCTGTTGGGTGAGCATGTCGGATGGACTCTGTCGGTAAAATAGGCCCTCGTACGGCCGTGAAGTTGGTCCGGAAGTGGTGGCTCATATAGATACGATTCAGGGAGGCTTGTGCAATTGTGGATGAGACTTGAGAGCCCGTATACTGGGTCATTCTAATAGGGGTATTGCGGCGAGTGAGTGGAGAACGCGAAACAGCCTCGAGGTCGCATACATAATGTAGCGAAGCGCTAGTACCGGCAACGTGAAGACTATAGGCCTCGACGGTAATCAGCCGCACTGTACGGTACCGATATCGTCCTCGTAAGTCTCCAGTGTGTCAGGGTTACCAACCCCTGGAACGCGAAAAAAATCGTGAGCGAATCGCCCAAATTGAAGATCCCAAGAACATTAATTTTCAATTACAAATACGGCGGCGTGCTATTTAAAAAAAATTGAGAGTGCATAGTTGAACAAAGAGAAACATATTTTTGCGCAAAAAAAACGTTCTCCAATTTTTTCAGAACTTTTGAGATCTTGAATTCTAAAATTCGAGTTTGTTTAATTCTTTCATGGTTGCATTTATCAAGTTCTTTCGTTTGAATGACGATATTTTTTTAACTTTTCGTTAACCTGCATATTTTTTCCTAGATTACCGCTATTAAGAATTTTCGGATATAATTGTTTCTGAACATTGATTTTCTTGACATCTTCAACCGAGTTGATTTGCCTTCCAATTTCACTATTTTCTCGAGGCATTGAAATTGGGATAGAATACACATTTTGGCTGCCACTGTACAGGCAATCCTTAATCCTTTTTAAGCCACTCCCACCACGAAACTATTACGTCTAGTGCCGTTCGATCGACCATCCTTGACCTTCACAGTTCACAGGAACATTCGCCACCTCGTTAATCAGCAAGAAACCTTCGTTATTACTAATTCGACAATTCCTGCAATTTCCTCGAGTAAGGAGAAAAGGTGCAGCCCACTCGCGCTAAGAACCCTCGAGATTTTCGTTTTGAGGTTCTTTCATAATTGAAACGAAAACAGCAGGCATGTTGTTGGATCGCGCAGAGTCGAGGTTCAGCATAAAACATTATCGACCCACATTACCGACGTTTGGTATCGTGGCGTCGGGAAATTGTCCATTGCCACTCTGGACGCTATTGTCATTTATCGTAGACTTCCACAGTCGTTTCCGGTGCTCGCTCAGACTGGTTACATAATTGAGCCCCCAACTGGGTTAACCGTCTTCACAGATATTGTACCATCTGCGATTCAGGCTGAAGGTCACTGCGCCAAAGGTCAAGGGCAAAAGTGTTTCAAGATCTTTTTGCAAAGAAATAGAACAGTGGGGGATACGCGCTCTGGGGATCAGCAGTGTGTACACTTTTGAAAGACGTGGGAGTTACCCACAGTGTTTCACAAGTGTTGCAAGTTCAATCATTTTTTTTAAACCGCGAAAGCAGTATCAAGCTTTTCTGTCCCCCGCAGCTTCGAACGGTATTCCACAAGAATATCTGTGTGAGGAAATTCATGACCGACGGGGCCGAACACTATTTCCAGCGCGAAATGGAAATTGTAGAAGCCTACTGCAATATTGAGAATTCATTGAATAACCGTTTCATGAATAATGAACGGTTGGTGAACCCTGCGGATTGTGGAAACACGAAGGTTTCAAAGTCGTCGAATTATTTTGAACCGACTACAGCTCGTGAATCCCCTAGGAGTCCAGGTTCACGAAAATGTTCTCAGCCCTTGCGATTTTTGTCGCCCGAGATGCATGCGCATCCCCGGCAATTTCTTTATCAAATAAACGGATATTGAAAAACTCGGGACATACAGTTACCGAGTTGATAGATCACAAAATTCTTAACAAAAAAGTCTGCATAGATTTTAGTCTATGATACACCGTTGGCCAGATATTGATGAATCGGTGACAACCAATCCGGTGCGTTTAGCAGACGAGGAGTGCCGGGTGGGAAGAGGCAGTCGTGCAATGAGAGCACGCAATTCCCCTCCTCACCGTGCGAGTAGGCTCAGGGAGCCTGCAGCTGCACGGCATTGGCTATAATTAAATAAGCAATATCCAGGCAACGGCGGACCGAAGCAAAAAAATGGATGAGAACTTTTCGCTTCAGAATTTCGCAACCTAGCTATTGGGCGAAGTTCTGCCACGATATTCGGGACACCCGATATGAATGTATCTCCGGATAGCTCTGCTCTTTCGTTGATACCAGTTGGAGCTCGCGATCAATTATCAACATTTCTGTAACACGAACATTGCAAAGAGTAATGGTGTTCTGTGCCACAAAACGAGACTTGAATGCTGCGAGCTTTCGATGTCAGGCCAAGCGTGGCGTGCTTGTTTTAAAATTCAGTCGGGCTGCAGTCCAAGAGTCACCGTAAGCACGAAGAAGTGCCAATCAACCCAGCTTTCCAACTTTCAACTAACCGGACGAGTTGTCTTCCGTCTCGACGTGCAGGGTGTCTATCATGCTACACGTCCGAGAATAGCCCCCCATGATGTGTTTGAAAAGTTAAACACTGAGCTATCATTTGAATATTTACTTATGTTATATAAAGTTACCGGATCACCTTCAACTTTTCTCTTCGCAGCTATTCTTGTATTACGAAAACTCTGAGGTATTTACAGACCTTTAAAGGAAAAGCAAACAGAGGTCACAACATTTTTTATGAAAAAAAAATGAGGACAGGAATATTATTTGTGCTTCTGAACGCAGATTACCGAGGTGTTAATAGAAGCTGAGAAAGTGTGCCGAGCACACGCTCACCGGATGATTCTCGACGTCGTAAATTTCGAACAGGGGGTAACTGCTCTTCCGAGTAGGATAAAATAAGAAAATAACTGAGGACCTTTGCCTCTCTCTTCCCCTCCCGAGCACCTGTATGTTTCTCTCTTCGTCCGCAACTAGGCCGTGACGCCAGAAATAGAAAACGAGCGCAATGAGGCCATTCAATGCTCCAGGAGAGTTTTTTTTCATAACCCTTCTTTCGTGAACAAGCTCGAATATCATTTTGCATTGTTGGGGATCGATCGAGCTTCGCAATTTCGTGAACGACCACTTCCATTCGCATATCGGTTCTCGATAGGCTCAAATTAAGAAAATAAGTAAATCGTCAAATATATTTATAAATCATGAAATAAATTAAATAAATGGATCAACGAAGAAAATAAATAATCGATAAGACAATAACGAGAGGGTGCTTTTTCCGATTCAAAGCACCATTTATTTCTTTATTTGTTTACCTTTTCTCTTTAAATAATTTGTTTCATTTGCTTTTTGAGAAGTGCATGATTCGCTTACCACTTTATGCAGACGTTCCATTCGTTGAATAGAATCGAACCAATAATGCCTGTGGATAATTGATTCCCCTTTATCTATGTACCTACATTTTCTCTCTCGCTCTCTCTTTCTCTCTACTTTCATCCCTACATGTTCATGTATTGTCAAAGCCTATATATAGCTTTGCATGCAAACAGATCGTTCTCGGTTTGCCAGTTCGATAGCCACGAAGCCCCGACCAGATGAACATTTTTGTTCAATATTTTTTTGCCATTTTCGATACATCGAAATTTAAACGAAATATTCAGAAAGAGGTGAAAGAGAATAGCGTCGCGTACAATACTGTGTCTGATCGGTTTCGAAGCTGTTCTACTGCGAGCCCGTTAGGATCAATGACTTCCGGAATTTTGGTAACGTAAATGCGTAGATGAGAAGTAACGTTGGAAGTCATGATCTTTTTTATCACGCGTTGCATCCACTGCCTCATCATCATTACCGCTATTTGTATTTGCAAGCTGACGCGAAAAATATTTCGCCGACAAAAAAAACTTTTTTGCGTTCCCTTGCGAACGAGGTCCTTAAATCGTGCGACTGCACTTTTTTTATACGAATGAATTGTCGGGACAATCATGGCTGAGAGTATCATTCGGTTGCAATTTCGATGGGCGATACGACGAGTGTTTGATAAATTGATCGTATTGTTAATTGGAAAAATGGTAAAAAATACTTTTGAATGATATTGGGAAATTTGGTCGAAAAAGGATGGCTCAACGAGTAGTCGGACATTTCCTTTATCGTCGTACAAAATGAAATTGTGGAGTTTTTAGAATACGTATGAAGTACTTGAAAATTTTTCCATTAATTTTTTTGACATATTAAAAACATGCTTCAAACAAATGTGCAGTTTTTGTGATGAAACTTTCCAATGTACTTTTATTTTGTGAGACGATTTTACTTCGGATGAAAAATTTTACGCAACTTAAAAAAGTCTTCTACTTTTTTAGAATATTTTTTACGCAATTCTAAGTAAAATCTTACTTCGTAAGAAAATTTTATCGAAAATCGCAAATACAATTTCGCTTTATAAGAAAATCTTGAAGAAAACTTTTATTTTGCAAAAGAAAAACGTTAAAATTCAATTTTATAACAAAATATCAAAAAATAGGAACTCACTTTGTACATAAACTTTTTTGTACAGTGTTATATAAAAAATGTAAAGTAGAATTGAAAAAAAAAACTGAACATGGGGAACTTCTACATCTTGAAAAGTTTACACGTATTCAGAAAAATAAACAAGCCAATTCGGATCGAAAAGGGAAAAATTACAGTTAAAAAGAAATGTTGTTTCTAATATTCATAAATAAATATTTCACAAAAAAAATGTTCGACAGTTCGTTGATGATTCTTGATTATTGATCGGGTGGCTGATATTTCGACACATCGCAACGACTCATCGACAAAACACTTCGAAAATTTAAAGAAAGAAACAAACTTCGAATCGAACATCCGCAAAACATCAAACGGTTGTTAAATTCGCGTCAGCTTTCAATCAACCAACGTCCGTGTGGAACACTCGCCGTAATTAATTTTCGCTTTGTCGGGGTTGTTTATTTATTTTTTCAACAAATCAGGGCAAAGAGACGCCGATATACATTTGGTACGAGTCTTATCCGACCCACAGCGGGGAAGGTTACGAGGGACGTGTCTCCAAGGTCAGTCCCAATTCACCCTACGGGATAGCGAGCCTAAACCTCACGGATATCAGGGAAAGCGATCAGGGATGGTACGAGTGCAAGGTCGTGTTCCTCAACCGATCGCCGAACAGCAACAAAAATGGCACCTGGTTCCACCTCGACGTCCATGGTGAGTTTTTTTTCTCGATATCCATAATCGTAACCTTGTGACCTTGTCAATTTTTAGTCGAAGTTTTTCGTTCGGACTTTTAGAAATATTAACTTTTTGCGGACGAGATTGAGATTTTCCAAATGAGCGATGAACTTTACATCGGATAGCGTCTTTGAAAATGTGAAAACCGAGGACTTTAGTTTGTCCACCATCTGGCCGGTTTTGTCGATTGGCCAAAACCGCCGTTTTTCGATCGGCGATATCTCAGTCGCTAATTGGCCGATTGAGGCTCGTAACCGGATTTTGCAATTCCTCCTACCCGAAAAACCACTCGAAATCGCGAAAATCAACATTCAAACGTAGGCTTAGGCAATTTCGCGAAATTCGGCAGCTTTGGGGCGATCTAGCCGACTGGCAAGTCTTCCCAGCCGGATGGACCAATATCCATTCGAAAGTTAAATGGATTCCACGCAAAAAGAGCCGAAGTAGAAGTGCCTGAGTGAAAAGGACGATTCTGGAGGAGCCGAAACGCGGAAACATGCTTTTCCAAAAGTGCGCGCGAATAGCCGATTTCGCGATTTGGCGATACTTTGATCGGTCATATATCAACCGCTACTAATTGGGGCTCATTACTAGGGTTCAGAAACGGAATTTGATTGCTTAGAGAATGCCGTCTTATCCAGGCATCTGAATTTTTTCTATGAATACAATCTCGACGAGAAAAAACACAACCCGTGCAGAAATTTTGACAGGGATACCCTATGTCCGATCAAATCCCGATCAGGATTTGTCATGGATTCCCCAAAACCGGTAACCCGGTTAGAATCCAACTTGCATTCGTATCGGAATATGTATGACGACGATGGCATATCTTTGAAAATTTTGGCGTCACGTGTATTTTCGGTATTACTATGAAATTCCTATCTATAGATAGGAATTTCATAGTAATACCGAAAAATACACGTGACGCCAAAATTTTCAAAATTACGCCATCGTCGACGTACATATTCCAATACTGATGCAAGTTGGATTGGCCGACTTTGTACCGATCCGCCAGATCGGTAAATAGATACGTCAAAATCCATGCGAGAGCAAGATAAGCTGAGGTAGATATCCCTATGTCAAAAGGCACCCTAAAGACGTCCCCCGAACGAAAAACGAATCATTCCATTCATACCGTCACTCATTTCCACAATTTTCGTTTTTTTCATTTCTTCTGGAGTTATTGCTGTCTCGATGTAAATGGAATAGCCTTTATTTATACGTGTATACATACACATGTGTACAGTACCATGCGACAAGCAGTGGAATCAACGGAAGCACAACCCATAGAACTTTTCAACCTCCTACCTTCGTACGTCGACCCCCTCCCCCTGCCCTCGTTTCTCCGCCGACCCTCGTTTTCAGCAGCATCAAAGTGAAAGTAGCGAGTTCGTAACGGAAAGCATTTAGAGCCTCCTTTGTGACGCAAGGGTAGCGCCCGTCTGAAACGTTCGTTCATCGCCATTTTCCCCTCACCTTCCCTGTCTCTTGCAACGTTCTCTCTACGTGAACCGACACACCGCGAAGCCCCTTTCATCGTATAGTTTACAACAGTCTTCTGTGGGACAACGTTTGGCCCGAGTTTTCACGTTCGGGAAACGTGGCCCTCTACTCTTTTGCGTTCACGTTACTCGCATGGAGCTCTCTCTCTCTCTCTCTCTCTCTCTCTCTCTCTCTCTCTCTCTCTCTCTCTCTCTCTCTCTCTCTCTCTCTCTCTCTCTCTCTCTCTCTCTCTCTCTCTCTCTCTCTCTCTCTCTCGTCCCCGTTCCCATTGCCTCTACACGATGGCTCATAACTTGATGGAGTTCTAGGAAAAACAAAGATTTTTAGTCTATCAACTATTAGGTTTTAGTAAATGAAGTTTCAATAAACATACGGAAAATGTATTTATTAATCAACTAATTAGATCGTTTTTTACGTACGAAACGGTCTTACTTTATACATTCGATGTATTTTTCAACTGCAATTATTATCTCATTAGTTGTGCACAGAATAATTAATACCTTGTATTATTTACAGTAATGAACAATAATGCGTGTGGTGCATAAATAATAATTGAACAAATAAGTGAATGAATATAAAACCGACGGAAAATATAAATATATAATATTATACCTTTGTATACTTTATTATTTGTATATTAATTTACATTTATGAACGAAACTCAAGAATGATATTTTGATAATTAATAAATGAAATGTGACTTGGATTAATAATATATCTGAATATATTATCAATACATTTAAATATATTGTTTATTTATACTATAATGTTAGGTATTAACTAATATTTTATATTACATTTTGTAATATTGATTTTTTCGACGTTCCTTAATTTTTTCTATCATCTTTTGTGGTATTGGGTTGTCTGGAAAGGTTGTGCCGATTTCCGGTTGGTGGCATTTTGGAAAATCGGCATGAAATCTTCGGACAACCCAATAATTTATTATATTCAACTTTAATCACCATTACTGAGTCATCGTTCGTGTGTAAATAATAACTAATAAAGCGTATTATTGAATTATTAGGCAAACAAATATGAATGATCATGAGACTGACAAAATATATGAAAATACAATATTGTACATGCCTATATTTTTTGACTGAACGATTTTTCAATATATATTTTTATTTATTATTAATCTTCACCCGAAAACTAAATTAAAAAACGACATTTTTCATATTTAACTGATAAAGTATTAATTACATTAATTTCATATTCAAATATACCATTAAATATCCAATTTCTTATCAATCAATATGTAATTTAATTTTCTTCTACGACATTTTATTTTTGATATTATTGGATCTATGTATGAGTCCGTAGGAAAATTCCGACAGATATCGTTCGCAGATGTTTCTCTGCTCGCACATGCATCAACCATATGAAGTGTCGCATATTAAGTGAAAGCTGAAACTTGTGCCCACATTTAAAAAAAATTACGTTTCGTATATAAAAAATAGCGTACGTGACGTATAGAAAGTTTCTTTATATAGGGTGTTTCAAAATCACCTGACATTTACATTTATTAATAAAACGTATTATTTATTTGAAAAGTACGAATATTTTTATTTTAATATAACGTACAAACATAGAGGTTATGTGTGGAACACAATATCCGATAAATGGCCGCATTGTCCCGGTTTGCAAACGTTCATTCTTTTAACGAAATTCTCAATAACGTTTAATTTCATTAATGGTGCGTCCAATTGCTCCATTGATCTCCGGACTGGTCTGCGGATCATTGGCATACAATTTTCTTTTTAGAAAACCCCAAAGAAAGAAGTCCAATGGCGTCAAATCGCACAATCTTGGTGGCCAATTCACATCGCCACGGCACGAGATAACACGACCGTAAAACTTCGTCTGCAATAATTACACAGTAACAATGCAGCAAATAACAATTTCTATGCGTTGCTCGATCGTGTAATTCTCCATGACAAAACCTCAATACGTCCTGATGCCAGTTGTGAAAGATTAGTACTCTATGTTCGCCACAAAATAATGGCGCGCAATTAAAAATGTCAGGTCATTTTGAGACACCCTTTATTTTGAACATGGAAGGAAGAAACGGGTATTTTCTATGCATTTCGCTTATTTTTATTTCCGAAAAGACAAAAACACATCGCAAACTCATATAAAGATACGCCCCGTGTACGAAAGAGTGCCGTAAGCGAAAGTGTGCGTCAGAAGTGGTTTGCGAAATTTCATTGTGGAGATTTCGATCTCCACAATGGTCCTCGCTCCGGTTGGGCAGTCAGTACTGATGTCGATTTGCTGCTGAAACGCCATCAAGACGAACCATTTTTAAAGCGAATGATTACTGGCGATGAAAAGTGGATTGTCTACAACAATGTAGGTCAAAAAAGATCGTGGACGAGGCGCGGGGGCGCCGTTCAGATGGTCGCAAAGGCTGGATTAAACTCGAAGAAGGTCATGCTCTGTTTCTGGTGGGGTTGGAAAGGGATCGTCTATGGGGAGCTGGTGCCATCCAAAGAAACTATTAATTTGACCAAGTGCTATTCACAGCTGGCTAAATTAAAGCAAGCAACGGTCAGAAGCCGCCCGTATCGGCGAATAGGAAGGGCGTTGTGTTTCCCCAGGACAACGCTAGACCACACGTTTCTCTGGTAACCAGGAAAAACTTATTGTGGCTTGAGTGGGATGTTTTGGTGTATCCACCGTATAGCCTGGACCTTGCACCTTCAGACTATTACTTGTTTCGCGCGCTACAGAATAATTTGAATAATAATACCTTCAGTTCCCTGGACCTCCTCAAAAACCACTTGGATTACTTCCTTTCCCGAAGATCTCGGGACTTCTATGAAAGAGGGGTAATAAAGTTCGTGGGTAGATGGCAAAAAGTCATTGAAGGGGATGGGACATATCAAGTTGTTCAAAATCGCTTGTTTTGATAAATATGTTGCGTTTGAAATTTACTCGAACTACGCTACGGAATTATGTATAGACCCAATACCATTAATCTTAATTTCTTATATTAAACATAGCCATTGCGAAAACAAGGCGATACGATAACATCAATATACGATTTGTTTTAAGCACCTCCGAAGTTTAGTATAACACCTGAGGACATGATCTACGTGAATCTCGGTGATTCGATCATCCTCAACTGCCAGGCCGAGGGTACACCAACGCCGGAAATAGTTTGGTACAAGGATGCTAATCCCGTAACTACTTCGAACACAATTGGTATCTTCAACGAGGGTACCGAGCTCAGAATCGCGACCATCAAGAACGAGGACATCGGCGACTACACCTGCATCGCGAGAAACGGCGAGGGGCAGATCAGTCATTCGGCTCGGGTCATCATAGCTGGTAAGATGAATCGTTCATTATTGTACACCAATCGAGCAACCGAAAGCCAGCCTGACATTTTATTCCTCGATAAGTCATGACGAAAGGCATTTTAGTTTTTGGTTCATTTGTCCGAGAATCAATGAAAATGATCTTCTATCGTGTTCGCAATGAGAACGCGGAAATCAGAAGACCCGCATGCAGGTAGGAGCAAGATGAGTAAATGGTTGAAACGTTAATGGACACACGGTGGGCATTTTTCCGAACATTAAAGAGGCGGACTAGGAAGGCAGCAAACGAGACGTCTGCTCGTAAAATTTATCGGATTCGATGCATCCCATCCTCTTCCGCAGCTTTATCCACATCCGGGCCGTCATTTTCATGGCTCTCCCGTGCCCGTGAGCCTCCCTTCCACCATAAAATTCGCGTTAAGCAAAGTGGTTACTGGCGCGCTCCCGATCTCATTTCCCGAGACCGCCATCATACCCCTGTCGCCTCTCTTTATCTCGCTCACTTTTTACGAGATCGGTAACACAAGCCTCGTAGCCAATTAGGGGATGATTGCACGCGGAACGACGGGATCGCGATTTAAAAAGCGATTCATCATTCGCGTCCCGAACCCACATTCTACGACCTCTCGAAACCGAGCCTGTTCTTCCTCGATGTGACCATTAACGCGAGTTTATCCACCCCTGGATTTACTGCAATTATTCTTCATCAACTCTCATCCACCTAGCTGGGTGCATAAAATTTTGCGGACCGCTGCGCAACTTGCGAGATACTTGCAGTTGGCTGACTCATAGCCATGGTAATATTGATCAATGTCCAATAAACAAAGACCTGCTGGGATAGGGTCGAAACGTCCTCGGTAGCAGGTTTCCAATTGTCTATCAGGCTTGCAATTGATGCGTCGATTCGACGAGGATTTCAATGGTTATTGCTGCGTTTTCCATTGTCTAGTGCCTTGACGATGACTACTATGTTCGGAAAGAAAGGACAGCGAACTGCAGATCTTCATTACTCATTACCAAAGAAATGGACAGCAGACGACAAGTCCCCAACGCTCATTACCAAAGAAATGGACAGTGAACTGCACGTCTCCATTGCTCGTCACCAAAGAAATGGACAAGGCTCTGTTTTACATAGTTGCTTTCTCAACACTGTTAGCTACCTATGACATCGTGTTAGATCAAATCCGGTAGATGTAGTCGTGCCTGGTTTAGTTTTCCACAAGGCACGTTTTGTTCGCCTAAGTCGTGATCCACTCGCCATTGGATTCACCGATCCTCGGGATTGTTGCGAATCCGCAAACTTCATGTGTGGGAAGAGACAACCCAAATGCCGCAAGCTGCCTTACAAAACAGCAAGAGGGAAAGCAGGATTGCAGCCACGAAACTATGGGATACCCAGTGGTGTTGATGTAGAAATGATCAAGTCATCAGAATCATATAGTTCCGCAATTGATACCCTGGAAGCCAAATGGGAGAGTAACCTTTCGCCTATGAAATAGCTGGCATATGAGAAAAGCCATAGAAGAGAGTGGACTTCCACTACCCATTATCAAGGAGTCACAAAACGGAGAGTGAATAAGCGGAGCTGCAATCGTGAACAAATCAGTAACCCAATAGCGTTGATGTTCATGGCGACTTGATGATTACGGTCAAGCTTTCAGAATCATAACTCCTTGCATCAAATGACCTACAAGCAAAATGGCAGGGCACGGGGGAACTTTCAACCCGTTGGGTGGTGGGATTCACGTTTCGTTTTGCGCACATCGAGCGGAAACGTACAACTGCGAACCACTAGATAGGAGAATGAGAATGGACTAGGGATTACGATGACGAGGTGAATAGGGAATACTATGTCACGGCATAGGCACCGATGAAAGAATCCTTGAAATCTGTATACCGCACAACTACAATGGCCTTTCGAGTGCATTCGGCTACAAGGACTTGGCTCTCAGTAGCTACGAAAAGCCAATGCAGGGCTTTGAGTGGGATTAAAGCCGTTTGCCACAAGTTCCGAATAGAAATCGTTGCGGATTGTTGGGCTAGCATGATCCCCAGAAGCCATACCTTTGTGATTACTGCGTCTTCGAGCTTGTGTGCAGTCCTTTAGCTCTCTTTTATTCGGGCTGCTGATAAACGCGGTGCACGCTCAATTTCGCTGGATCAGCAAAATCTTTTTATTGAGGACAACTGGCGAGGGATTTTCACTCTTGCATATAAACAACCAATCTCCATTTTTATATAGGACATGGATTTAATGAATTTTTTGAGCGAAATTGATGGTTCGTTTTTTAAATAGCACCGGGCGTTCCTTCCGAGGTAATTGTAGTTCAAGAATGCTCGATATGCAGGTCACAGATTTGCTTGATTCGCTATTGGTCGAATATTTGGAGTGACACAAAAGTCTGAACCAAGTAAATAATATTAAAAATTTGATTTAATATTTGACAACACCACAAAATTCTGAATAAACAAATCACATTGGAGATTTGGTCAGTATTTCGCTACATCCCAAAATTCTGAATCAAATAAATCAAATTGAAGATTCGATTTAGTATTTCGAGACATCACAATATTTTAAATCAAATCAATTTTATTGAAGATTTGATTCAGTATTTCGCAATACCACGATACTCAATCAATCACATTGAAGAGTTGATTCATCATTTCGCTACACCACAAAAATGGGAAATAAATAAATAATTTTAAAGATTCAACTATAAAGAGAAAAAACTTCAGTATTAGATAAAATGGAATTTAAAAAGATCGATCAATCCGAAATCTGGTCCTAACGTCTGGTATCGGACGCTCCTGTCGATGGTATAACAGGTGCTGCGGTGATAATGGTACCACCACTGAATCAATCGAAACTCGAGGGTGAAAAGGTACAATTCTCCTGCGAGGCCAAAGCTCTGCCCGGGAACGTGACGGTTCGTTGGTTCAGGGAGGGTGCACCTGTCACGGAGGTGTCCGCTCTCGACACCAGGGTATCGATCAGAATGGACGGTAGTCTCGTCATCAACCCGGTCAGCGCCGATGATGCTGGACAGTATCTTTGCCAGGTGACCAACGGGATCGGGGAACCCCAGAGTGCAACTGCCTATTTAAACGTCGCATGTGAGTCAACTTTTATGTTCATTAATAACAATACATCACCACCCGGTCGTGGACTTGTTTGGGTTCCTTTGGTTCCCTGGAGAATTTTGTGCATAGGGCCGTTGTCTCCATAGGATTATCGCGATCTATTGTGATCCAGAACTTTTTCCTCAAATGCGTTTTGGGCAATTTTGCTTCCTCTCGGAGGAAACCTTTGTCTGTCACAACGGTATTCGAAGCTGTAAACTTTGCACGTGAATTTTAACATTGGGCTCACTCCAGATGCGATAATACAATAGTCTCTTCAAAGTTCTATATCATAACATATACATTTGGCACAGTTGTTATCGGCAGATCTTTTTATATTCGAACTCCCTGACCATTTACATTGTATTCGTTATTATTACATCATTATCATGTTAGGTATAGTTATATAATTATTATATAATAAGTATATGTAAACATCGTATAGTTCTTGATGTTATCATTCTATAACCATAATAATAGTAACAATAAAAATATCACAGAGCCCGGCTTATGTATAGTTATTATTGTATCCTTAATTATATAACTACAAAATATGAACTATACATCAATAGCATATACTTATTGAATATAACAGTAATAATTATCACAATTATACTGGTCATAATAATGATGATGAACAAAGGGAAAATAAAATAATAATGAATACAAATAGTAATTGTTGAAAAATTATTATTACTTTTGTAAGTAAACAATGATAATTCAATTTTATTTCGTTATGGTCTCTATGCTTTCTATGAATAAATAATAAAATGAATATAAGCTATGAAAATAAGCTATGAATAAATAAGAAAACGGCTTTTAACTTGACAAGATTGTATTTATCGAAGTTTTCGATATTATGTAAAAAAAATTGACATGGCGAATCGCGGTAACACATTGGTTCGTATAAAATATCAAACGTGCCGCAAACAACTTGGCGAACTTTTCAACGACCAACAAATGAATTCGCAATAACTTTTTCTCTTGAATTATTATAGAACTCTCGAAAAAAAAGTAAAAAAAATTATTTGCGAACAATTTCCGCTAAATTCGTTTTGATCATTTACATATAGATATATGTCATTGTTATTATTTATTGTACTAAAAATGAAAAGTAATTCTAGTAAAATAATTGAAAAAAATTAGCATAAAAAGTATTAATAAAATTGTGTAAAAATAAAAAATCGTAAAAAATACAACGATCGAATCGAATAATTTGATCGCCTATAGATCCGGCGAAAGTGACGTTCACGCCTACAGTCCAGTACCTGCCGTTTCGTTTAGCCGGTGTGATACAGTGTTACATTAAGGCGAATCCACCGTTACAATACGTAACGTGGACAAAGGACAAGCGTCTCTTGGACCCTTATCAAACGAAGGATATCGTCGTGATGAACAACGGCTCTCTACTCTTTACCCGCGTAAACGAGAACCACGAGGGTGTGTACACCTGTACCCCGTACAACGCTCAGGGTACACACGGCGATTCTGGTCCCATGGACGTCCTCGTGAGAAATCCGCCAGCCTTTACGATCGAGCCCGAACAAATGTATCAGAGAAAGGTTGGCGAGTCCGTGGAGATGGTGTGCGATGCACAGGAAGCTGAGGGCACCCGGAAGCCGACCGTACAATGGATGAGGGTGAGCTGTCGTATTTTATTATTGGCGCACACTGTACCCTTTACTCGCGGTACAGTCGAGGCTCGAACTTTTGAGCTCGAGGCTCGAACTTTTGAGCGAGTAAGATTTTTCCGCGAATTTTTCGTAAAAATTCATGAAAATGTCATTTTGAAAATATTCGATACCATTTGCGATAATCGATGATGCCAAAGGAATGTTCATCAATTTTTGTTTTGTTTTTGACAATGGGTCCTGTTGATTAGTAGTCGGATAAATGGGGTTTCTATAGATTGAAATGCAATCATTGAAGTTTCGATGTTGCGAAGTGGTATTTTCTAATTTAACGGATCTGCACTAGCTTGGCGCTCAAAAAACAAGTCGACTTTTGATAATGTATTATAATGAGTGTATTAGAATGACGCAGTCGGACTTCTACACACAATTAAGGCCTAAGGCCACTGTAACGGTCCAAAAAAAAAGGTTTTTTCACGAATTTTTTGCTTCCAAAATTGAAGGTAATTGAAAAAAAACTTTTAAGGGTGTTATCGGGCATACATTAAACTTTATTATCAAATTTTTTTACAGCAAAAAAAAACAAAATGGCGGTTCCACAGCTATCTTCCCGGGGCATGTTTTGCTTGCAGGGCTCCGCGGCACGCAGCACCACTGGTGCACTTTTGAATCTAGAACAAAAAAAAAATCCATCAATCTAGAGGGTTATAGCTAGAGAATGTCGATCGGATTTTAAAAAGTATCAATTTTTGTGGATTTGGCGTGCGTTTGAAAAAAAAAATTGATTTTTGACGAAAAAAACGGCTAGTTTTTTGTTAATAAAAAATCAATAAATAAAGTTATTGAAAATCCCGATCGACATTCTCAAGATAATGTTAATGTTCACATCTGGTCAAAATTTCAAGTAAAAAAAATGAAAATTGTTCGAGTGATGCTGCGTGCCATTTTGAAAAACCGTATTTCGAGAAAAACGCGTTTAAAGTTTTGCGAATAGTTTTTTAATGGAAAAAATAAAAAAAAGAAGGTAAAAAAAAATTTACCGTTAGTCTGCAATCCCAGCACCATACATTTGTCCTTCGATGGCCAAATTTTCGTCTGGCAAAATTTACAGTGGCCTTACCCCTTAATACATAGCCTTGCCAAGCTTGGGTTTTTTCTTATTGAAAAATATTGATAAACAATGGGCTTATTATCATTTAAACAAAATGCCTCTGTTGCACCATGGCTAATCGGTGTAGGTGGTTTTGCCAACTACGGTGATCGAAAATGAGAAAGAAAACTGTACCTTTAGTATATAACGAACAAGAATAATGGCAAGCGGTAGAAAAAAGGAGTTTTTGGATAAATGGATAAACATATGATTTTAAAATGCGTTTTAAAATCAATTTAATGGTTGACGATCGGCAAATGGAGTACTTTTATGGTTTGTTTCGCTTGTCACAGAGGGATGGTGCCCCGTTCGAGCGTAACCGGGTTAAAATAGTGGGTGGTAATCTGACGATAGAGGGCTTGAGACGTTCCGATTTTGGTTTTTATCAATGCGTTGCCTCGAACGAAGTCGCGACCATTGTCTCCGCCA
The DNA here is from genome assembly GCA_944452715.1 of Ophion slaviceki. Lineage (NCBI taxonomy): Eukaryota > Metazoa > Arthropoda > Insecta > Hymenoptera > Ichneumonidae > Ophion > Ophion slaviceki. The sequence continues at coordinate 45,845,582 of OX101788.1, read as the reverse complement.
CGCAGTTGATTATCGAAGGTACACAGCCACACGCGCCTCACAACGTTTCCGGCACGGCCACGGAATTTTCGGTTACACTCACCTGGCTCCCAGGATATTCTGGTGGACCTGATTACAAGCAGGACTACACAATTTGGTGAGCTCGACATTTTTTACGACGACATTTTAGGAAAAAAAGTATTTTTTTCCTTAGCGAGAAAAGTTTTTTGTTTTCCTCGGGGAACAGAGAACTTTTTTGCCTCGGGAAAAGAGAATTTTTTGGCTCAGGGAAAAGGTATTTTTTTGCGTCGGGGAAAAAGTTTTTTTTTGCCTCGGGGGAAAGAGATTTTTTTGCCTCGGAGAAAAAAGTATTTTTTTGACTGCCCGGAAAAAGGTATTTTTTGGCCTCGGAGAAAAGATAACTTTTTGCTTGGGGGAAAAAAGTATTTTTTTCTTCGAGTAAAAGAAGTATTTTTATTACCTTGGGGGGAAAAGGAATTTTGTGCCACGGGGAAGAAAAGATTTTTGTCTTGGGGAAAAAAAATGTTGTCTGGGGGAAAAACGTATTTTTTGCCTCGGGGAAAATCATATTCGTTTGCCCCACGGAAAAATTGAGTTCTGTTTTTCCGTGGGCATAAAACAGTCGTTGTATGGTTTTGTGTTTTTTTTTACAGGTACAGGGAAGCCGGCACTTCCGAATGGACAACGATACCCGTGACCCCATCGGGGAGTACCGAGGTGACGATCAATAGGCTAGCACCAGGAACGGTCTACGAGTTTCAGGTCATCGGGAAAAACGCGCTGGGGGATGGGATGCTCAGTAAAGTAATCACCATCAGAACACTCGGTAAGTGTGATAATTAAACGGTCATAAAAAAATCGAGCTAATGTACGGAAAACGTAGTTTTACGATTTGGTATTACTGCCGATACAAACGATACAGACGTTAACTTAGTTCACGTGGATGATGTTCGCATTAGACTCCTCTGATCAGTTTGGATGAGAGAGAAGGAGAGAGTGCGGGTCTCCGCTCAATATATCCTTCATTTTTCTTCGTAACAGCGAAAGAGCTAACGGATGCGTCCTGGAATTTACAGGGTAGATAGATCGTGAGGTTCTGAGCAGAAAAGTCCCGAACGATTTTTGTCTTCGACCTACGGTTCCCTAGATATTAATTAATTAGTGGTCGCCAATGCGTAGCGCTGTACCTGCCCCTCCAGTACGCTCAAACCTATCCGCGTCGACTAGGAGGGGTACGCGGTCTCGCTGGTCGCTCGCCCCTCTCCACTCAGCACGCGCTACTGGCTCATCCGATTGGTCGTTCCTGATTAATTAATATTCAAGCAACGATGCATCAGGGAGAAACGTTTTCGAGGACTTTGTTATTCGGTTTTTCGCGCTCTATCGATCCTACTAGATAAAAATTGTCCATCAGAATTTCGACGACACGTCGATAGAAAATATGTTGGTAAATGGTCAAGATGCTAAATATTGTTTTTTAAATTTTTGTGGCTGCCACCTTATCGCAAAGACGTCGGGCTGGCACGACCTGCAACTCCGTCGTCAAGCGCAGGTGGTCAGCCCGCAGCATCGGATCAGAGCGGTAAGGAAACAAAATATCGAATATAAATCATGAAAAAGCATCGCACAGGAAATTGATGGGATATAATCTTCTCGTGGTACAAAACATTCTCTGGTTCGCATGAGTTGAAGCCTTTATAGTCCACGCGCGCGCGCACACACACGCACACACACACACACACACACACACACACACACACACACACACACACACACACACACACACGCACGCATACACACGCACGCACGCACGCACACACACGCACACACACACACACACACACACACACACACACACGCGCGCGCGCGCGCGCGCGCGCGCACGCACACACACGCACACACATGATTGAAAATCTCTACAGCCGGGATTTTTATCGGATCATTGACTGAAATATTCGTCCGGTACGAAATCTCTTATTTTTTGTCGCGACAAAATCGGACCTATCTTCTCATAAGAAATGCACTCTCCCTTAAACCTGAATTTCAACCTTTTCCGATCTAAACCGTAGTCTTTAACAGCTTTCTCTTTACTCTCGTTTCTATCTGACTTTGCCATTAATATAAATTCTTCTTTCCTTTCAAGCTCCATTTACTCGCTCTTCTTACAGCTTGAATTTCACCTATCTTTAATCCTTGAATCCTCGTTTAAAGAAAGGGCTCGGCGAGGTGAGTCTTTAAAATACATTTCCGTTACATAAACGCCACAAGTATTTGTTCCGGGTGTACAAATAACTTTTTTTTTTCATTCGACAATAAATAAACGAAACTTTTTACCGAAACTACGTAATCAGGGGAAAAATAATAATCAAGAAGACAATAAAAATGAAAAAGTGAAGCAAATAATATAATACAATCGTGCCTTTATCAATTTATGAATAAATTAAAATAATATGGTAATACATGGAAAGATAATATTTGATAATAATAGTAATAATAATAATAATAATATAAATATAATAACAATAAAGAGCTCACGCGAAAAAAGACAAAAAGTATGCCTACAAATCTACAATGCCACAATTTTAAATATTCGAGGATCGCTCAATCGGCAAGGTATTCGAAACACCCCCTTGTATTTTGTACACGCGTTTGATTTTCTCTCGTCACCCTTGTTCGATATGTCCGATAGAGAAAGAAAACAAAAAAAATAGTCGATTCCGGGGAATAAATATTACAGTCAAATCTCTCGACGCCTCACGAAATTCAGCAATATTTCCGTTATAATTCTACGATTTTTTTTCTCATACCCCTTCTTCTCCATCCACTCCTATCCCGGGCAGAAGTTTTTCTTGCCTCTCTCGACCGAGATATCTCGGGATCTGCAAAACTTCTATGAGATGTTTGAGGAACCGGAAGAGTTGGAAAAAAAATGAAAAGAGAAAAAAATGGACGAGCCTCGGCTCCGGGGGAAACGGAGACAAACCGGCCTCACCCCCTGCATAACTTTTCTATCGGAAAAAACGCGAAAGCGAGGGAGAGAGCGGAACTTATCGTATCGGAAAACTCATCGAGCCGTTTATTCTACTTTCAGCTTTATTTATTTCCTTCTCCCGAGCTCGTCGTCGCTCCATTGACTTGCATTTGTACATACTCGTATCCCTCCCCCCTCCCACCCCATTTCCCCATGCACAGGCGTATTCTCTTTCAATTAATTTCTCTTCCATTTCGTCAAAATTAAATTCGCCAGTTCTTGCAAAAACAAAATTTACCTGACACGCAATCAAGAAAAGCATCTGTCACATTTGAACTTAACAGTACTATATCTAGTAGGGCTATTGCTATTATTTTATCATTTCAATTATTATCGTTATCATTACTGTTATCGGCAAGGTAAATATTAATTGATTTTTACTTTTGAACTGAACAATGTAATTTTCAAAATTACTTCTGCCCTGCCAAAAAAATATTTAATATAAATAGGATCTATTTATATCAAATAGGTTTTTTCCTTGTCTCACGGCCCAATACGATCTTATTTGTTTCAAAGATATTCTTTTTAATTTGTTTCGGCTGTTCTTTTTAAATATTAAATATATTCAAATTGAATAAATAACGATTCGATTCGAATGAATCTTTATTTGCTTACAATGTCCACTGTAAATCTAAGTGTACTATATGCATAAAATATTTCATAAATCCAAAATGAAATGAAACATTTAATTGAGAGTTTTAGGACAACCATTTTGCATCGTAATTCGTCATTCCCTGGCCTCCTGAAATGATGTTTTTTTCCTGAAAAAAATATTTCACCTATATGGAATCGAACCTACAACCCACCTACTCATAGCTACGCGATCTGCCCCTATGCTACCGAGTGCTTGTAACGTCTTAGTCGCAGATAAGAGGCATAAGAGACCAAATGAATTCTTATAATTATTTGTTGTATCCCATAAACTATATCAATTAGTTAATATCATTGAGATAATTAGAGAGTTCTATCGAATAACATGCTATTGATTTTTCAAACATAACCTATATACAGGATGTCCCTGTTATATTTCAGGTGGCAGAGATAACTCTGCCACCCGAAATAACTCGGTAATGATCGATGTCACAAAAAAAAATGTTCCAGACAAAAGTTGTACGGTGTGAAGGGGGCTATCAAATGCGACCAATTTTTTTAAATTTCAGTGGCGGCGGTGACGCACAGTGAAGGTCACCTCCACTTTTTTAAATAGAACGATACATTTTTTCCAACCATCTTGCGGAGCATCTCAAGCCGCATAAGAAACATTAGGGGGTCAAAGTCGTTCAAGGTCATTCAAGGTCACCTATTAAAATGAAATACAAATCTAAATATCTCGGATCACTACCAAATATTTGGTAGTGATCCGAGATATTAAGATTTGTATAATCGATACTGACCTTGAATGACCTTGAACGACTTTGACTCCCCAATTTTTTTGATGCGGCTTGAAGTACTTCACAAGATAGTTGAAAAAATGTACTGTTCCATTAAAAATGGTGGAGCTGACCCTCACTGTGCGTCAGCGCCTCCACCGAAATAAAAAAATGGTCGCATTTGATGGCATCCTTCACACCATACAACTTTTGTCTCGAACATTTTTTTATGACGTCGATAATCACCGAGTTATTTCGGGTGGCAGAAATAAGAGTATACAGGGTGTCCTGTATATATAACTCCTCTATCTCTACCCGCTCTATCCCCACACCTCATTGATATGTGTGCTGCAATAAAGAAAGACCATCAATCAAATAGAAAAATGGTTGACTACGAAAATTCTATTTAATTTAAATTAAAAAAATGGAGTCGATCCATTTAGTGGAAGGAACTACATTTTTTCAAAGAAACGAAACCGGATCACAGATTTATTGGGATTAAATAAAATATTTATTTATAGGACGATATTAAATAGATTTCTATTTGAATAAATAAATATATTAAAAATAAATAATCGCAATAATGGAATGCAATAGGAAAAATTTGATCCACGGAAAATCGAGTTAATTCAGTTTGTTTTCATCAACTAGATGCGGTTGGTTAAAGCAGTCGAATTACGATATAACGATGATTTGTCCATTCTCTTCCGATCGACACCCGAAACCTTGCCACAACGACAAGATAATATACATTTTGCTATAATTACCCATTGATTGTAGAAATTGCTCTAATTTAAACCTTTTTTCTTTAAAAAATATCCCTATATTTATAGTACTAATATATTTTTTTTAAAGAACATGACCTCGATATAACGAAACCTCATGGTAACGAAAACTCGATATAACGAACTTCCCTAGAGATTCGTTAAATCGAGGTTCGACAGTATCAATAGAATTTTTCTGTCAGTTTGTAGTAGGGTGGCACAAATTTGAACTCTATTTTTTTCATTTTCTCGCCATCCTATAGTCTTCTTTGAAGAAAACAAAAATTGTCGCGAAAGCTGCGAGCGGTCGAAAAATATTTAGAGGTCGCTCAATCCTCCCAAAAACTCAAATTTTCATTGAAAAATCGGGTTTTTTTCGTCCATTTCTTACCCATGAATTTTACGCTTTATAATTTTTAAATTGACCTCGCGAAAGCTCAGCAAGCCAGTGAATATTTAGCGGTCGCATAAAAGCTCCGAAATGTTCCATTTTCGCCGATTCTCACTCTTCTCACTCATAAATTTGACGCTTTGTAAAACTTTTAAAACAATTAATCCTTTTTTCTTTGCACGCAGATTTTTCAAGTTTACCTAACACTTCCAACCCAAAAATTATGATCTTGGTTCTCATAAATTAATTCTTCAAAGCTCTTGTTCGTAAACACAATTGTAGATCGTTTTATTCGTAAAATTTATTGATCGCTCGCAGCTTCGACGACAATTTTTTTTGTTTTCTTCAAAGAAGATAACTAGATGGTGAGAACAAGGAAAGAAAAATAGAGACCAAATTTGTGCCACCGTAATGTATAGTCAAATACAGTTCATTTTGGTTTCACCAATAACTCGAACGGATCTTATCTAAAACAATAATTGTTATTATTATTACTATTTTTTCTACTATCGCAAAATTGAAATTCATGTTTTAATGTAAAAAAAAGCTTTCACATTTGATTGTATCATTCTATAAAAATTACTATCATGAAGTTTGAATTAACATTTTTAAAATAAAAACAGCTTGGACATTTCTTTTTGGTTAATCATTTTGGTAATCCTTTATTTTTTAAAAATAATTATCAATTAATCATTCAAAATAAATTCAAATAACAATACAAATTTGATAATTTTGAGTATTATTATTGATTAACTAACTATTATTATTACTGCTAATCGAACATATCCATTTCCATTTTTTTAAGTATTTCCATACCGTACTTTTTTGCTAATATCGAGCGATTTCGCAAGGCATCAAATCTATCCGTCAGTCGTATGGTCCGAGGGTACTAATTTGTTTTTCTTATTGTTCTTTATTCTGGCGTTTTCTTGATTTCGCCGACGTTGCATCGTGGCTTCTGCGCAAGAAAATATCATCATCTCGAAGCATAAATTTTATTTGTTTTTTTTTTCTTTTTTGATTTACATATAACAGCGCGGTTTCCGGGCTCGAAGCTAGTAATGGAAACACGGGCATAGGTAGGTAGCGACTTTATCGTTAAAAGAGAGTGGCAAGCAACGGACGATGTATACCTCGGGAGAAAGAAAAAACAAAATGAAGTTACAACTTCATTTTGTTGCTTCCCCATACGTTGTAACAAAATGAAGGTACAACGTATGGGGTCGTGAAGTAGGCTCGTAAGAGTATCAGGGTTTCTGGTAGTAGGAGCTTCGCAATAAAAAATAAAAAAAGGTTTTTTTTAAATATTAAAGATCAAGATAAAAAAGTATGAAGAGATACCAAATAATTTAAAAAACGCGATTTTTCCATCAAAAAGTAATATTTTTTACATCGAAAAGATTACTGTATATTTATAAAATATTTTATCCATTAAACAACTTTTTTTAAATTTCCTTTTATAGAAGTGATTTTTTTTTACGTCTAAAGTTCCGGGATCCCGTCTTTCGGTGAGGACGAACGGGTAAGAAGATACCGCTTTTATCGATCTTCGGTAGATGAGGAACCGTCCTACAAATCGCCCCTTACCTACTGTCGATAATAAAATTTTAATTGAACCGCCACAAGCGTCGATAACGTAGAACAATATTTTTACATTAAGTTGCGTTGGACTTGAAGGCGTACTTTTTAAGTTGGGCGTTTGGAAAAATGATGCGTAAGTGAGATCAGACGACTCAAATATTTTTATTTTCCTGTCGACAGGAGTGTAGAATTACTTTTGCAAATGGGAAGCAAGAATTCAGAAATTTTCAATCGTTTAACGTCGATTCTTGTCCTGATGAAATATTATTAAAAATGTCAAAATGAACTCGATAAAAATGTCATTTGAAAAGTTGTGGTAGTGTATTACTAAAAATATTTCGATGAAATGTTAATTAAACAATGACGATAAAATATTATGAAAATAAATATTTGAATTAAATTTTATTGAAAATATGTTGATAAAACATTATTTAAAATATTTTGATTAAATATGAATAAAAATATTTGAATGTAATGTTGAGTAAACTATTTAAATAAATTATGGTTTGAAATATTTCAATGAAACATTCTTTAAAATATATTCATACCATATTAACAAACATACAAAAACGAATGTGATTTTTTTAAATATTTTCTTTACGTCAACGTCACGCGAAGGTCACCCCGAAATTTTCAAACAGGGACCTCATTTTTGTTTCGGCACATTCCCTAGAGCACATCGACGCCTTTCCGAAACACTACATTGAATTTCCTTCGGAATTGTTCGAGCTACGAGGCTTTGAAGTTCGCGGCGTATCCCGTCGGAGTTGAAGTTCAACGAAAAAAATGGAAACCCACTTCCGATCGCGATACAAAGATTGTTTTTTTTTAGTAAAGAATGTGCGATCGAACGAGATTATTGGCTGCGCTATAAACTCCTATCAATTTCTACGGATGCTGATAAAGAAATGAAAAAAAAAATAAATTAAAATAAAATAAGCGAAAAAGAACAAACAAAAATATACCTAATCGTCGTGATCCCTTGGAAGCCCATGTGATTGATAGAGATGTTTAAAGTGAGTCTTGTGACAGGACCTAAACCAGGACCACCGAGAAACGTCACAGTTACGGAGATCAGCAATGGTTTTCTTGTCACGTGGCAGCAGCCACTCGAGAAGAGCCATCTCGTACAGTACTACGCGATCAAGTACAAGACGGACGGCCCTTGGAAAATGGTCAACAAGGGTCAGATTCGACCCGAGGAGACCAGCTACCTTGGTAATTATTTTCACCCTCAAGGCGTTTTTTTTTCAATAAATAATTGAATCCTTAGCAAAATAATTCAAAAGACAATCCTAACAATAGAAAGTATTCAAAACAACCAATATCAATTTTGCGAATAACAAAAACATGCAAAAAATGGCAATTATTTTTCGAAAAAAATACACTTTTCGTTGACGCAATTAAACGTTTTCTTAAATAAGTATAGAAGTTTTAGTCGAGGGGAAATAGTTTTTTATACATTTTCAACAGTTGTATAGGTAATACAAAAAGTATTGCTGGAGAATAAATTTAAAACAACAAAAAATCCTTCATCGAAGCATTTTTTCAGGAACAAAGAATTAAAGAGGCAAGAAAATCAATTGCCAAAATGTTTTGGTAGTCATGTGTGTAAGACACAAACTTGTGGTGCGGTAGGACCATTTTTTTAACAAGAAATACCCTAGATCGGAAACTCCGGTAGATTTTTTCGAAAATCTTAAAATCACTGCAAAAAATAATAATTTCTCTATGTAGCGGACAAATCTTCAACATAATAAGTATTTCAATTTTTACGACGATAAATATGTACAAAAAATGTCGAATAATAAAAAAAGAAATATTTCAATTAGTTAAATGTTAAATACAGAAAAAGAAGTTTGACAACTTAGAAAAGATAATAACGTATACAAAAAAATGAAAATATTGAAGATTCAGAAAAATTATATCAACTTGCGTATTGTTAAGCTTTGAAAAAGAAATAATTTAAAGAAAGGCGAAAGGAAAAAAATAATCTTCCAGAAAAGCTATGTAGAAAAAAACAAGTTGTGCAAAAAAAACATATGAGCATTTAGAACAATGGAAAATTAGGAATGTCACATATAAACAAACATCACTCCAAGTTGTCTAATATCACACGATAAAAAAAATGAATAACTGTAACAACACTTTTAAGAACAAAGTGTATATATTACGTAGGGAAATAAATGATCAAAAATAGTAAATATGACTTTGACGTTTGCATCGTTTGAAATGCAATGAAAATTGTTTTCAATTTACTACTTCCATTATTATGCAAAATCATATTTTGTGATTTTCGTAGCTTGAATCCGTCAGACGAAATTTGGGAAATAAATCATTCACTTTCGTTGCAACCCAACGGTGCAAACTTCAATGTCATTTAATATTGATACATACATATATATGGGGCGTTCCATACCATTTCGAACGGTCAAAAAGTGGTCCACTCTCAAAAAAATATTAATTAATAAATTATTTAATTATATAAAAAAAAACAGTGTAATTTTTTTTTAAATTTTTGGATCGCATTTTCTCGAGTTTTTCATAATTTCAAAATTTTCAAAATACCGTTATATCTCGTGGGCATTTGATTTAACAGAAAAATGTTTAAGACAAAAAAGTTGCAATTTTACATGAACTTTGTGAAAAAAATTTGTTTTGAATTTTTCGAGTTTAAAAAATGCCCATTTTCACCAAAATTATACAAAAATATTTTTTTTCGGTCGGTATGTCACTTTTGATTTTTCTTAATAAAATTCCAGAAAATACTCTGAAGTGTGTACCATAACACCTATTTTTTTCAGAGTGGCTCGATTCGTTGTTTCAAAGCTGTGCTTTGTTTTTTTTTATTATTATGAGATATTTTTTTTAGACAAATCAATTACTATTAAAAATTATTCTCTCCCAAATTTTTCTCACATTTTTCAGGTAATAAACAGCCATAACAGTAATAATTTTTTTGAGCTTAATCATAAATTATCGGTAAGGTATATAGGTTAACCTTGCCATACAAAGTAACGTTCGTCGTCCAACATGAAAATTGTGATACAAAGAAACGTCGTCGTGCAATATGGAAAATGCGATACAAAGTATCGTTGACCGCCCAATATAAACATTGTCATACAAAGTAATGTGCGCCGTCAAATGCCTTGTATACCTTCAGTTTGTCAACATTTCCCCTCCATGCCAAAATACTATCGGAGTTCTCAGTATGTTTTGATTTTTTTACACTAGGTTGCACGGTGTGAGCCAAGCAGAGAAGTCATATGCTTCCTTTGAATTTTCTTGGTGGTTTCTCAAGTGCCTTGTTACAAACTAATTCATGAGTAATTATTTTTCATCATTCATCATCACAATTTTCCATATCGCATGACGACGTTACTTTGTATCACAATTTTCATGTTGGACGACGAACGTTACTTTGCATGGCACGGTTAACTTTGTATACCTTACCGATAATTTATGATTAAGCTCAAAAAATTATTACTGTTATGGATGTTTATTACCTGAAAAATGTGAGAAAAATTTGGGAGAGAATAATTTTTAATAATAATCGATTTGTCTAAAAAAAATATCTCATAATAATAAACCAAAGCACAGCTTTGGAACAACGAATCGAGCCACTCTGAAAAAAATACGTGTTACTGTACACACTTCAGAGTATTATCTGGAATTTTTTGAGAAAAATCAAAAGTGACATACCGACCGAAAAAAAATATTTTTGTGTAATGTTAGTGAAAATCGGCATTTTTTAAACTCGAAAAATTCAAAACAAAATTTTTTCACAACGTTCATGTAAAATTGCAATTTTTTTGTCTTTAACATTTTTCTATTAAATCAAATTCTCACAAGATATAACGGTATTTTGAAAATTTTGAAATTTAGAAAAACTCGAGAAAATTCGATCCAAAAATTTTGAAAAAAATTTACCCTGTTTTTTTTTCATATAATTAAATAATTTGACAAAATTTCAATTTTTTTGAGAGTGGACAACTTTTTGACCGTTCGAACTGGTATGGAACGCCCCATATATATCGATCAATGCGGGTTTGTTCGGATTTACATTATAATACATACGTATATGTAGATAAATGTGGACAGCTTGTGAAAATTCTCTCGACACGACATTCCTAATGCTTTTGCTCTTTTTTGCCGGCTCACCGCCAAACAGTGAAGAATTTGGTCGGTGGTCGGACCTATCATTTCCAAGTGTTCGCTTATTCGGCCACGAATTACGGGGTGAGCGAGGAGGTGAAATTTCCGGTGCCGGCGCGCGTCAAGCACAAGGCCATCACCGCCGGGGTCGTTGGGGGAATACTCTTCTTCATCGTTGCGATAATCCTGAGCGTGTGCGCCGTCAAAATATGTAACAAGCGGAAGCGACGAAAACAGGAGAAAGGTATGGTCCAATCTTTCGAAAACGAGCTTAAAAAAACAAAAACGAGAGAAAACATTATGGAGAGTCCTCGCTTGCAAGGCGCTTGCACCTGTGCTCCCGGCGTTGTCAATAATTTCGAAACCACCCCCCGAATGCCCACCCCCTGGAAGCTACCCTTCAAATGCCCACCCCTTATCGGAACCATCTCTCAATTACTACCTGTCAAACACACCTCAAAACATATCCTTTAAATTTTAATCCCTAACGAAACCACCCCCAAAATACTCACCCTTAGTCAATACCATCCTTGAAATACTTACCCCTGGAGGAACCACTCCTTGAGTATCAATAACGGAACCCCCACTGAAAAGTTTGACCTCTAATGACATTACCGTTAAAACAAGAGCCCCCTTCTTAGCGAAACCACCCCCAAAATACTCATCCTTAGACGATACAATCCCTGAAGTACTTACACGTGAAGGAACCATCCCTTGGGTCTTAATAACGAAGCCACCTCTGAGAAATTCGCCTCTTAACGAAACTACCCTTAAAATAAGCTACCCTAGCGAAGGCATTCCTTACATATTCATCCCTAATAAAACCACCCCCAACAATACTCACTTTTAAATCAATGCCACCCGTGAGACACCTACTCCCGCACCGCTCCTTGAATATCAATGACGAAACCACCCCTAAAAATGTTTCCTCTAAGAAAAATACCTTTGGAAAATGCACTCCTGATAAAATCATTCCCCATATACTCACGCCAGTGAAAACCACCCCCCCTTCCTCAGTTAGTACCATTCAAAGACACCTCGTAGATTAGCCCGGACGTACTCATCCTCCCAACAAAACTACCCCTAGATTATTCACCTCCTATGTCCGCCCCTAGAATAGACACCCTCCAGCAAAGCCGCCCCTAGATTACTCAACCCAACGAAATCACCTCCAGAATACTTACGCTGGAACAAATTATGCTCGTGCCTTTTTAAGACCGTCAACCTCTCGGATACTCATCCTTCTAAAAACGACTCCTTAGATACTCGAAAACTACCCATCACATACTCATCCGCAACACAACCCACCCTGGATTACCCACCCCTCATTAACCCTACGTTGACACACTGGGTCATTTTTACCCGGACGAATTTGAAATAAAATGCTCACTTTCGCAACCGTGATGATTTTAAATATTTTTTTACAATTCAATTTTACACTTTCCGAATTTCAATTATGCAGACATATAGGGAACTTTTAAATTGTATCTCTATTTTTTTTTCAATAAAACCGTCTGAAGGGTTGTTAATGGCAGGTGAGTGAAGTATTATTCGGGTAAAATTGACAGTGTCAAAATCGCGGTCAAATATAAGTGCGTCAATGTGGGGTTAAAAATACCCCTAGCATACCCACCTCCAACATAATTACCCTTAGACTGTGCAACCCCCAATAAAACTACTCCTAGGTTACCCACCCCAAATAAAACTTCCCCTAAAATACGCCCCCTTCCGAAAAACCACCCTTTGCTTTCTAAAACCATCTGTTTCTCGAATACTCGTCCTTTCGGGGACTCATCAATCACTATTTCTCAGACACCTAAAAAACTACCCCTAAAATACTTACCCAAACAAAACCACCCCAAATACAAGCGCGTCTAGAATATCCTTTTGGAAACTAACCCGAAAATTCTCATCCCTGAAAAACCGTGCCACACACCCTCCAAAATCCTTGACATAAATCAAAAGTATGTTATAAAAGTTATACCCGAAAATGTCACCCCCTGCACACCTCATCCCTCGAAGCCCTTAGCGCGATGGACGAGGACGGGGCAACGCAGGCAGGCGCAACGTCTACATCGTCCGGTAAATGTAATTAACACGAATTTTCGTAACATTGTAGAACTGATTACAGCGTATAACATGGCGACATGCAGGGTGACCGATGCGAGAAACGGCGCAGGGCAGGGGCCCCAGGGAACAGTGCCTTTGAAAAAGTGAGTGTCCCCGTTTCGTGTCAAATCTTTATTATTACTATAGTTAATATTATTATCGCTGTTATTAATGACCATTATTACAATCGTGTAACGAAATAAATTTCTATAAATAATCAACAAACAGAAAAAAAACAAAAGAGATTGGCTGTTTATCCCCTTTCGGGAATCTTGAGAATAATTTTTCGGCGATAATTTTAGTCAGAAGCGGTCGCAACTGCACAACAATTGATTTAGAATAATAATTTACCACGATTAAGCGACGCATGTTCAGCAAGATTTAAAAAAAATTACTCACTATTGCCAATCGAATCAATTCGAATAAAATAAAATCATTCGTTTTAACGATCCAATTGCGTTTACATAATTTTTTTTGCGATAAAAAACAAAGAAGAAAGTACTCGTACGTATCGCAACGATAATTTCGCAAAAATTACGGTTATAAAGAGATACTTTTTGAAACATTAGGGAGTAATGAAAAATGGCTGAAGTTGTTATAGATTGCGCAAAAAAATTGATCTGCCATTGAGATATTTTGATAAGTAAGATTTTAATTGAGGAAAATTGAGTGTAGTCACATTGATACTCGTTCGATTTTAATGCAATTCGCACGACGTTGCGTCGAGGTGGAAAAATTAATGCGCTTCGCTGATCTGAAGGATGCTTTACGTATTCAGTAAGACGATAACGGTATCAATAGGATAAATTAACGAAACTATTATAAGGAGGTTATTTCTCTGACAAATCAAAACCTATTTTTCTAATTATTATAAAAAAACGTTCGGTTTTCTTTATATTTCTGTTTTCGAAATTGTCTTTTTTCAAGATTCGTTTAAATTAAGTTTTCGCTTCGATAAATTGGAAACTGCTTCGATACGAATAGAAAACGTTGTACGAAAAATTATTTTTTTAAACTTTTTTTTAATGCGCTCGTAAAAAAAACCTTTAAAAAAGTGAAAAATTCGTTGGAAATTCTGAAGTTGTTGAATACATTGATCAATTTATTTCAAACGAAACCAAATACATTTTTTAAATATTGACATTTTTGAAAATAGTTTAATATTTAAATGCAGTTGAAAAAAAATTAATATAATTTCAATGTTCGGATTTATAATTTTTGAATACTTTCTTTCGGATACTTCTAAACAAATTTAGTTAGAAATATTATCAATATTATTAAAACATTATTATTATAGTTACAGTTATATGTATTTTCCCTTTATATTATTATCATCGTCGTTATTGATTTTGAAAATAATGTGAGCAAGTTCTACGTGATCTTTTTCCAATTTTGTCTTTTTGGTAATACGCAAAGCATCCTCGATTTATTGCCAAAAATGTGTATCCTTAAAAACTTCAATGTCCAGTTGCGATCGCGAAAAAATAAGTATAACTTTACAATTAAAATAAGTATTATATATATACAGCCAATAGGTATAAGAAACATGAATTAGCCACAGGTAGTAACTCTGATTTGAATTTCCGAAGCAATAGACCACCGAAAAAGCACAGTAATCCATAACGATACATAATCACGTTTTAACTTATGCAATATGCGTATGAATACGTGAGTTATGCATACACGTGTTATATACTAATCGGTGGATGAGCGAGAATACAGAAAATTTAAAAAACGCCAATTACGCATTCGAAAACTTCGAGAAAACTGGATAACTAACTGGTGAACTATTCCATTCTTTTAATCGATTGATTTAAGCATTTTTTCGTAAGCTTTTATTTCAATATTTATTTTCCTGGATATCTATTGGTTCCAGTCTCAATTTTTGTTTGAGATTGACTTTTTAACATATTTACGTGACATTTATGTAAATATTGGAAGGAAGGAATAGAAAAAAATAGGAACAATAGTTATATTTTTCAAAATTTAGTTTATAATATTTTTTTTTCTATTCCTTTGTTGCAATGATTATATACATCTTACATAAATATCGGAAAAAAGCCAACGATTGGAAAATAAACATAATGGCAATTAAATATCCGACCGATTATTGAAGCAAAAAAATGTTTAAAAAATAACGGAATGGAAAAATGTAAATACTTTTCCAATTTGATTTCTAATCTTTTTTTTTCATATTTTTGTGCTTCCAATATTTACATTTTGGAAATTTCATTTTCGAAACGTATATTTTTCCAAAAATCAGTG
Source organism: Ophion slaviceki (assembly GCA_944452715.1). NCBI lineage: Eukaryota > Metazoa > Arthropoda > Insecta > Hymenoptera > Ichneumonidae > Ophion > Ophion slaviceki. Next base: position 45,829,916 of record OX101788.1, on the reverse strand, counting down.
ATAATTTATTTTCAAAAATCGCGCATTGTTCGCACGTAAAAAAGGAGTGTTTTTTTGTGCAATTCTCTATCTCTCTCTCATCCATGGCACCGATGTGTGAGCTTTAGCTACTTTGAAGTACTTAGAGACCGGCAGGTTTAACCGCAGCGGCAGAAGTATTTTGGACGAGGTTGGAGTGCGATGTAGATACGAAAACTTGTTTTTTCTTGTTTCTACACACGCGATGCTTTTTTCTTTTTCTCCGGCTCTTTTGTTTATTTTTTCTTTCTTGCTGTCTTCTTTTGTTCGGAAGACAAAAAAAAAGAGAACACGGTTGTTCTTTTTTCCTTTATACATTAGAGATCAAGTGAGAATATCTCGATCTCGACCGTTACCGGAGTCGATTTATTATTGGCAATTAAACGCGGACGAAAAACAACAGACGGACCATTTCACTGCACTCGCGGTCTTTCGTCGTCACGCTCCTCTTGCACGCAGGTCCATGCAAGCAAATCCAAAAAGGGACCGCTTCGACACCTCAGATCAGAATTACACGATATTCAACTAATATACACACACGCATATATATATATATATATATATATATATATATATATATATATATATATATATATATATATATATATATATAATATGAGGACATAATACATGCATTTTAATATCTATTATGATATATGCTTTATATATTATAATATTTATGTATCGCAATATTACATAATAACACCGAATATATATGGTATACGTTATGCATTCTATAATAGATTATATACTATATATTTTATATTTTATATGATAGCATTTAATACAAATTATATCCGTTATATATTGATAACAATAACAATAAAACAACTACTGTATTATACACTAGTCACAAAAATTAAATGATACGAAAAAGGGAATCTAAATTTTCAGGTGATTTTCAGAAGGCTTTAACTCGGCGAAAAATGATCGTAGAGCAATGAAAAAAACAGCAAATTCAAGCTTAAAGTTTGAGCTTAAAGTTTTGAGATCCGAAGGTACAATATTTTTATCGTTAATTGTTTCTGAGTAAATTTAAATAAATCAGCGGAAATTTGTTTTTCGTTAATTTAAAGAAAGGTCCACGGGCTTGCATAAATTTGTTTTCACAATTCGACCTTGAAGCACTTTTGTTTTATTCTTTCTCTTTAATTTGAGCGGTTCAGGAGCTTTGTACGATGATTTTTCGCTGAATTATCGTTCAAACCAAAAATGACCTTTTTGCTCTTGATAATTAATTCTCGGGAACTAATGATCGCGTAGAAAAACAAAGGAGGGTTTTGAAAACTTCAAAGTATCCTCTATAAGGGGTAACTATTGTTCCTTGATGAAAAAAAAATTGGATGCGAGAAACTTGATTCCAAACAAAGTTAATTGTGTTATTAGAGGTTTTTTGCTAAACTTGAGATAACTTTGCGGGTGTACTTCCGAAAAGCGGAAACCGAATTTGAACCTGAAATTTGGCGTACACCTTCTTTTTAATATTACAAGATATCCCCTAAAAGGATTTTTAGCGACTCGCCATAGTTTTCGAGATATCGACTTTTGAAAGTTATTTATTTCATCGCGCGCCTACCATATCTATGGTTGGCGGGCTCAGCTATGGCTATACCTATATATCTTATCGCGCCCTAACCTCGTATAGCGAAATCTCATTTTTACGGATACGTTGTACTGGTGCCTGCGCTCGGGACTCCAACTTTCGCTTTATGATACGGATGATACAAATTGAAAATGATAAAATAACAAAAAAAAAACAAAACAATCAAAGAAAAAAACAAAAAAAAATCGAAATAATGAAAGAAAAAAAAACGAAAAAAAAATCAAATAATTTTTTTTAGAACAAAAAAAAATCGAATAAAAAAACCAAAAACAATAAACGAAAAATGTAAGAGTTCGGCAGAAAAGAGAAGAGAAGAAAAAAATGGAAGAGGTGCTCTGCTGCCCCCGCAGTGTTCTACGCACCCCACGATTCGTCATATCCAAGTTTGTTTGTTTGTTTGGATTCGTTTGTTTGTTGGGTTTGTTAGGCACCCCGCGATTCCACACTGAGAAAAAAAAACCAATTGAATCAAAAAAATATATTGGTTGATCCAAATAAATGTGCTGCTGCGGAGTGCCACCGATATATGAGATTGTGTCAATACTATAAAATATTGGAAAATGTGATTGATTTTAATAACATATTATTTTATTTGAAAAAGCTCTTCGGTTCCCTGAATATCTACATTATCCTTCAAATAAAATCATATTCTACTGAAATTATTCTATATACAATCCGTAGATATATTGGATAAAATAATTAAGCGGTTGCTACAAACATTTTTTATTTCGTACAAAAATATAATCAATACAATTACTCATTTCTATACTACATCGAAAAGTTTTTCAATTTGTTTAAAATCTTAAATAAAAAGTGAGGATGAGAATGATGATCCACGATAATAGTGGAGAGAATATCAGATATTCAACTCATTAGAACAGATACTTCGGCCCTACCCACAGGCCAAGAAGCGATACTTTTTGGAGTTTCTCCAGCGTTTAAGTAGATGTTCGGTTAGCGCTACGCTTACGAGAAACGAGCGTGCGTGCGGCCTCTAGCGGTTACTCCGAGAACTACGGGTTTCCTCAAATCTATAATTTCGGTGGCGCTCGGCCATAATTTGGTTGAATTTTTTCAACCAAATGTGCAAGAAACAAATTTTACTTTCGCATAATTTTAATTAACCAATACAGATATTTGCTTAATATTTTTCCATCAAAAGAAAATATAAATATTTTAACGAATAATGTACTTAATGTCAATATCGAATGCGGTGAAAACATTAAAATAACATATTTACTCAATAGAAATTTTATTTGAATCAAACGAGCGAAATTCAATTTTTCTTGTGTACTCGAATCAACAATATTCATGTTATGAATTGAAACGATTTTTTCGTTCGTTGCAGAAATTGCATTCAAAACTATATAATTTGTTCGCAATCATTTTTTAGATAGTTTCAATAATATATTGTTCTCGGCTAACAATATATCTTTTGAATGAAAAAAAAAACTTTCAATTTTATCATGTTATTGAAGTCAATAGCGTTTTGTTTGGATAAATCCGATTATTTACACCAACAATTTTACAATTAAATCAACGAAATTTCATTCAATAACACCAATGATATTGGATCAATGATTTTTTTTCTCAGTACACGCACCCCTGCGAGGTACCCTGTGCCCACCCAAGTGTTCTACACTCCCCACGATTCCACATATCCGAGTTTGGGTTTGTTTGGGTACCAATAAATTCTCCATCAAACATGAAAACAAAAAACCAGCATTACACCAAAAACGCCAGTGCGGCTGAATTTGGCGGGGGGGGGGGGGGGGGGGTTCACCAGACGAAAATCCGTACAAAATGGAGAGCGCGATAAGATATATAGGTATAGCCATAGCTGAGCCCGTCAGCTATAGATATAGCAAAAGAAGGTGTATGCCAAATTTCAGGTCGAAATTCGGTTTCCGCTTTTCGGAAGTTTATCTAACTTTACAAATAATGGATAGACTAAGAATATTTTCGTTTTTTTTCTAACCTTAAGGTATCCCAAAGAAACCCTTAAGAGTTTAAACCACTGCGATTTTTTTTCATTGTGATCCGAATGGTTGAAATGGCTCTTTTAAACATTTTTTAAAATTGCAAATGTTTTTTTTCGCAGTAATCAATATTTTTTTCATAAAAAAATGTTAAATTCGGGGAAATAATAAAAGAAAACATACATTCAAAGTTTTTGTTTAAAACAAAAAAAATGAAGAGCTTTTTTTACAATATTGACAACGGTACACAGTCAAGTATCCTATTAGTATATTTGACTGCCGGATCTCAAAACTAGAGACTTCAAGCTTGAATTTACTTTTTTTTTATTGCTCTACGACCATTTTTCGCCAAGTTATAGCCTTTTGAAATTTACCAAAAAATTTAGAAATTTTTTGTGGCCTCAAATTTTTGTAACTAGTGTTTTATAATAATATATTGGATATTATTATTCTTACTGAATATTTTTACTATATATAAATACAACGTCTATATATATATCGTTATATTGTAATATATAATACCAATAATAATGTATCCATTATATTATTATATGATGTATAATAGTTGTTTGTCATGATTATTATTATTATTATTATCGTTATTATTATCACTCAAATTATCTATATGATGTATAGAATATAGATGGTATTAATATTAATATTGCTATATATAAACTTGTTGTTATTATGATTTATATATATATAGATGTGAGTGTGTATATACATACACAAGTGTACACATATCGTATGTATGAAATACTCGTCATTTCTACGGCATCCAAAAGTCCACAATACGACTGCAGTGATGCCTATTCTGGATTATGTCATCATGTTATTCTTGAGTTTAACGAAGCCACACGATTTCAATCCTTCGTGCCTCATTTGAAAACTTTGATCTTTTTACAAGAGAAAAAATTAAGATAATTCATTGTGATTACCGATTTCATTATTTTCGTTCGATTTGTATGATCATCAAAGTTCTTTTCTCTTCTTCTACTATAATCGTATTCATTCGAATCATTACAGTGGGAATGACTCTTTTTTTTATATCTCGCGCTCTTCGTTTCTCTCTCTGTCCTTCTCTCTTTCTTGAATTTCATCACTGAGCTGATAAAAATCATGGGAGCATTCGCGGTTAGATTCAGATTTATTCGAGTCGAATGAATACTTCGAGTTTTTTAGATAAGTATTTTGGATCTGAATGTGTAATATGTTATTCACGTCAACCTTTTCCCTTTTTTTCAAATATATGCCGAACAAATCAACTTTTTTTCCCGGCGAGTAAATATTTGTTATTTGTTTGTAGTATATTTTTTCAATTTTTGTTGGCCATTTGTTTCTTTTTCAAATATATATATATTTTTTTTATAAAAATGTATGCCAATGAATATTTCGCGTTCCTTTGGGGTATATCTGTTTCAGTTCTTTTCAATTACTCCTCGTAGCGAGAAAACATTGTTCGATCGAATGAATATTCATAGGCGTAGCATAAATGCTTGCAGACGTTCATTTGATTTATGTTATATATATATATATATATATATATATATATATATATATATATATATATATATATATATATATATATATATATATATAATATATATAGGGGCATTCCACGCCATATCGGACACCATTTAGCTTTTGCATCTCCGATTTTCTCCATAATTTTTTGTCTTTTAGTGTCTGTTGAGAAAGGCCTCCATGCCAATTTGAAGCTTTTTTTTGTCCAGCCACTTCCGAGATGTGAATTTAAAAAAAAGCGGTACTTTTTTTTAATGCCCATAACTTTGCGAAAAATGATCCGATTGGGATATTTTTTAGAAATAATTTTCGTTTTTAGACGCACTTTTAGAAAAAAAAATGCTACAAAATCATCAAAACCTTATTTCCATAAGATTTTCGAGTTCTACATATTAAATGTTAACTTTTGAAAAACACGTAGCGATCGATTTTCTTCAAATTTTTCCTAAAAATACTGTCACTCATTATGCAACTTGTAAGCCCGTCACGGTAATGGGATAACGTTAGGATCCATGTTTTTTGGAATTTGAAATTTTTTTATTTTCTAGCAATCTGTACTAAAATACATAATAATTATTATTTCAGACCTATGGGCAATGGCTATTGTCATTTATGAAGTTGAATAGATATGTCTTAATAATTTAATGGACAATGACCCTTTCATTTTAGTTAAATATATAACAACATAAGTTTTTTGTATTAATTCTTATTCAATTTTATATTGAGTCAATATCTGATGTGTATGGAGAGTAGAGGTACCTGAAGATCATTATTATCTAAAGAACAAAACTTATTTTAAAAGAATTTAATTAATATATGTGTTCAAAACTTGACGCTTTTTGAAATAATTTTTAACTATTAACAACGGTCGGTAATAAAAACTTCGTTAACATAGCCTAGTGGTTGAGTATCTTTCTTGTCTACGGCTCCATTTCAGAACAAGAATTCAGTGTTCTTTTCAATCACGTGTTGGCAGTGTGTCCTGTGAAAAACCTCCACTCATTTGTAAAGTAATTAATAATCATTACGTGTCAGATAATCCTCGAGAGTAGCTTTGATGTAAAGTATTTTGATTTCAGATATTTTTTAACGTATACAAGTGAAACAAGAAAATTTTAAAATTCGAAAAGACATGGACTCCAACGTCATCCCATTAACGTGTCGGGCTTAACATTTGCATAATGAGTGACAGTATTTTTAGGAAAAATTTGAAAAAAAATCGATCGCTACGTGTTTTTCAAAAATCAACATTTAATATTTAGAACTTGAAAATCTTATGGAAATACGGTTTTGACAATTTTGTACCATTTTTTCTTCTAAAAGTGCGTCTAGAAACGAAAATAAAAAAAAAACATCTCAATCGGATCATCTTTCGCAAAGTTATGAGCATTAAAAAAAGTACCATTTTTTTTAAATTCATATCTCGGACGTGGCTGGACAAAAAAAGCTGAAAACTGGCTTGGAGGCCTTTCTCAATAGATACCAAAAGACAAAAAATTATGGAGAAAATCGGAGATTCAAAAGCTAAATGGTGTCTGATTTGGGGTGGAATATCCCATATATATATATATATACAGGGTGAGGCACTAACTGTTGCCACCTTGAGTATCTCTGTAATTATCGACGTCACAAAAAAATGTTTGAAACAAAAGTTGTACCGTACGAAAGGGGTCATCAAATGCGACCATTTTTTTTTATCTCAGTGGAGGCGCTGTCGCACAGTAAAGGTCACCTCCACTTTTTCAAATGGGACAGTACATTTTTTTTTAAACTATCTTGTAGAGCATCGAAAAGTGCATAAAAAACATTTAGGGGTCAAAGTCGTTCAAGGTCATTTAAGATCAAAAAGTGACATGAACTTTATTTTTATGTAAAATTACCTTCATTCACAGTAGATGTTCAAAGTGATTGCCATTGGAATCAATGCAGTATTGCAATCTCCTTATCACGGATTGTGCAGAATTTCCTATCACTACGGCACTTATCGAATCACAGGCTCGAAGAATTCTCTCACGCATATCATCCGGCGTAGTTGGACGTTCTTTATAAACAAGATCTTTCAAGTGTCCCCACAAGAAAAAGTCCAGAGGCGTCAAGTCTGGCGAGCGAGCCGGCCACGATACAGCTCCTCCGCGTCCAATCCAACGATTTGGAAATCTCTTTTGCAATTCATTTCTAGCTATCAGCGAAAAATGTGCCGGGTACCCATCGTGTTGATACCACATTCTGTTTCTTGTTTCCAAAGGTATTTCTTCCAATAACGGACCTAATGTTTCTTAAAGGAATGTGCTGTACTTTCTACCATTAAGATTCCCTTCAACGAAATAAGGGCCTATGATTCTATCCCCAATAATCCCACACCATACATTAACCGACCACGGTCTTTGGTGTGCAACTTGCCGCAGCCAATGTGGATTTTCAGTTGACCACAAATGCATGTTATGCAAGTTAATATTTCCATGATTCGTGAACGATGAATGGCAATCACTTTGAACATCTACTGTGAATAAAGGTAATTTCACATAAAAATAAAGTTCATGTCACTTTTTGATCTTAAATGACCTTGAACGACTTTGACCCCTAAATGTTTTTTATGCACTTTTCGATGCTCTACAAGATAGTTAAAAAAAAATGTACTGTCCCATTTGAAAAAGTGGAGGTGACCTTTACTGTGCGACAGCGCCTCCACTGAGATAAAAAAAAATGGTCGCATTTGATGACCCCTTTCGTACGGTACAACTTTTGTTTCAAACATTTTTTTGTGACGTCGATAATTACAGAGATACTCAAGGTGGCAACAGTTAGTGCCTCACCCTGTATATATACACATTATTTAATTTCTCTCAATTATTCTTCTTTTTAAATATATTTTGATCGAATAAATATTTCGAAATTCCTATAAACTATAAATGAAATATGTTGATTCGAGCTTGTATAAATGGGAAAAGGGATTGAGATCGCCGCTCCCGTGATTTCGCAAAGCAAACCATCGTGCCTTTGACCACTGATTTTCGTTTTCTCTTTGCCATCCGCATATAAAATGAGAAAAAAATGCATAATCGAATGAAAAAAAAAGAAAACAAACAATGTGCCTACATAATATCCAGAACGGGTTGGACGGTTCAGCCACTGCCGAGGACTCGAATAAAGAAGCCTCAGTCTCGCATTCCTCCCCCCCAAAAGGACCGAAAACCCACTCAAATTCTCAGCAACGACAAAAAAACCAAAAGATATTCGCAAAAAAACGTAATGGAGTCGTCGAGTACGAAACTGAAGTAAAGGAATCATCACAGTTCACCGCCAGAAAAAAGCCGATTTTCGCGATTTTTTAGGTGTACAGGACAAGCTAATCGGTCTATTTTTTTTACAAATTGAAGCAACGATAAAGAATACAGAATTATTTTTAAAAAATTCCTTCATTTATTGTTTACCATTGTTTTTATTTGCGGAAAGTTGTGTGGAAAAAAACGGTGTCCAATGGTGGCCAGAATTGCGACCGCAAATGTTATTTGAAACAAAAATTTCAAAATGATTATTAATCTGTAGGAAAGCCGCTATGTTCCTATGGAGATTGTTTTAGTGAAATTTGAAAAAATAGCGGCGGTTTCAACAAAGAGAATGAAATTTCTGTTCTGTTCTGTTAAAATTTCAAACGGATAACTTGAAAGCTCTTCCTTTGAGAGCGGTCGGCGTTTTTCAAAACACCATTCCGAGAAAAACGCGTTTAAAGTTCTAAGAAAGGCTGTAGCGACCGAAATAATTCGAATTTCGAACTAAAAATTGGACAGGACGTTTCTAACCGTGTATATTATCGGTTAATGCAAAACAAACAAAAATCGATTTTTTTGCAAATTTTGCAACGTGATGATTCCTTCAATTCCGGCAGGCAACGAATCCCGTGTTTTTCAGCCGCCTCTCGGCGGTGCGAAAACGACCGGCCCTTCGATTCGTTGCGTCCCGGAGGCAATTGAATATCCATTGGAAGAGAGGGGAAAAAAAGCGAAACGAGTGAACGGGACAATTGAATTTAGATGAAAAAAAAAGAAAGCTCAAACAAAATTTGAATAGGAAAAAAAATGTAAAAATAAAAATGAATCGCACGACACGTCACGTGGTGTCTCCTTGTCCTCTGTATGTTCTGTAGGTCGACAAACTTAAACGCTTGCTCCGGCGAGTCAGTACCGACGCTGACCCGTTGCAGCCCGTTGAACCCGCAACCACAACCTTCTCTTCATCAACCACTTCCTGCGCAAGTTACCCCCGTGACCGCGACCTCGGAGCAGGCCCACGAGCAGATTCCCCCGAATCGTGATCACCACGCTCTTCATCTCGATAATCGCGATTACGAGAGCGTATTTATCATAGAGAGGCGGAACAGTAAGCCTAACATCCGCTAGACCAAGAAAACAAAAAAAAAACGAAAAAAAAAGCGAAGAAACAAAAAAGATCGTAAAGTCACAAGATTAGCCCGAGACCTTCCCGAGATCGACGCGAGATCGAACGGCGAGAGCGAGAAACGAAAAAAAAAACGACCAAAAACAAAAAAACGGCAAAAAAACTTGCGGTGGGGAAAATTATGTCCGATTAAATCTCCGTTACTTTTTACTCGAATAATTGCAACTACTGCTACTGCTACTGATACCACTACCAACCATTACTACCACTAAAAAAAAAAATTACCGTCATCAACGTAACTGCATCCACCTCATCGACACCACAAACACGACGATATAGAATCGCAAAAAAAAAAACAGAACAGAACGAAACAGTCGGCCAGAACAGAGCGACGAAAATCGAACTATCCATTAGACGAAAGAAAATTAATCGCAAAAAAAAAAGAATGAAAATTTGAATCGAAAAAAAAAACTACAACAACGACAACAAAAATAAGAAAAAAAAAACATCACCAACATCATCACAACAATGCGTGCGAACTACTCCGCAACTCCGCTCTGCAATGTTACCGCTATAGGACCTCCTAAATCTACCACCACTATCAACAACCATCACGCAACCTACATACCTAATCTACCACTTAGGACGATTGTCATGAACGTAGATGAGACGAGCAATACAGGCAATACAGCAGTAGGACTCGCTAGCTCTTCCAGTCAGTACCCTCAACTTTATATATACATATATATATTTATATATTTATATATGAATATATAATTGTATCACATTGTTTATATATATACATATATATATATATATATATATATATATATATATATATATATATATATATATATATATATATACACACACATATATATATACATATATACATATACATATATATATATATATATATATACACATATATATATAATACACTATACACAGTGACAATTGTAAGGTGGTCTGTGGTCTTTAAAAGTTTTGAGCCGAGATTTTGCGACTGACAAAGAAAATCACTTCAGTGTCCGCCTTCGATTTCATTGAAACTAATATCTGTAATAAAGCATTGAAAACTATAAGTCACTTTTTTGCGGTTAAACGGTTTCAAGGGGGGAACCACCCCTCAAGGCGTGCCATCCCTTAATCCATTTTTCAATACTTCTATAGTTGATTTTTCATCGCTTTACATTACAAACATTTTGGTTTTTGTTTCATTCAGATTGGTGGACTGCTAGTGGGTGAAACTGCGAAATCACCCCTCGACACGCCTTCCTTTGAGGGTTGGTTTCCCCCATCAAAACCATTTTCCCGCCGATGAAAATAATGTCTGATGGTTTTCAATGCTTCATCACATACATGAGTTTTAACAAAATCGATGGCGGACACTTAAATCATGTTCCCAAAGAATATAGCCTATTTTTGTCATAAGTAGTGTGTGCCAGAAAAAATTAGGCACTCTGGAAAAAAAAGTAAATTCCTATTTGAGTATAGTAGAATGAAAATAATTAAAATTCGAATACGAATCACTCCAGAAAAACTTTTTTGGGTATCCCGAAGGCCAGAGAAAAAAAATGATCGAAAATGGATAAGATGGAATTCAATTCTATTTAATTAAGATCGTTAGAAGTGTATTCGGGATTTAATTATCTTCATTCTGCTGAATTCAGAGTGGAATTTTGATTTTTTCCCCAGAATGCTCAATTTTTTCTAGCAAATACTACGCATCGTACAAATACGCAATATTTTTTTTCAAACAGTACTTGAAAAACCGCTGAATATAATCTTTTTGTCGGTCGCAAAATTCCTGCACCATACCCGAAAAAAATACATTGCCACCGTATAATTGCCACCTGGTATACATAGTATATATAAATATATACATACGCACGCATAAAAATATACAGGTCGGTCGACTTAAAGTCTAACAAGCCGACGTTAAATAACGTGCGCATTCTAATTTAAAAAATCGTTACGAATA
>OX101788.1:45583413-45815913 GCA_944452715.1 Ophion slaviceki | reverse complement strand
TTGAAAAATCGAATTCTATCCCTGTTTCATTTGAGAAAGGTTTTATATTCTCTGGCAAAACGGCAAAACGGTTTTTTTCAGCAAGAATGAACAAAATTCTTATGTAATCGTTTAGAGTGGTAAATTAACGAATATCAAATTTTAAATATCTGCGATTTTGAACGGATGGGAAAAATTGGATTTTTTAATTAGCGACGCATTTATAGAGGCCAGTGGCTAACGCTTTTAACGCGTGCCTCCAGCATGCCAGGCTAGGACATCTCTAAAGAGCCAATGTTCAATTAGAAATTAACAACAATTATTCATCAACGATCCGGCATGTGCGCTGATTTTTTGTTCTTACCCATGGTAAGACTAGATTCGCAGTGCGTTCGACGTTCGGGAATTCGCGTAGACATTTTGCGTATCAGGGTGCTTCGTTTTCGACTTTGTTTTGGAGGTATTTCCGTGGATGTTTGGATACAGACGTGTCAAATGTCAGTGAAAAAAAAAATCAGAAAAAAATGCTCATTTTGTTAAACACGTCTTATAACACAATAAAGTTTTTTTTTCTATGAAAGATTTATAATTTTCAGCAAACGAGATACCCATATTTATTTTTCAATTGAATAAACTGAAAAATAAGATGATTTGAATATGAAAAATTGGTATAAAAATTTTGATAACATTTTTTTTCCAGAGTTCCCTTTTACCGGACTTGTTCCGAAAAAGAAAATCGGTTGAAAAATTACAGGCGACAAATAAATAGTGTAAATTGAAAAATGGGACACCCTGGCGGATAAAATAAATAAACGTAGCCTTGACATGCTAGCGCGCTTTTCGCTTTATCAAACGAGTTTGCTTCGCGTATAACATTTGCGTCGATTCAGCTGATAAAAAAATATTTCTCGAACGTCGTCAAGCCAATCGAAAGAATAATATCAATTAGAAATTTTTCCGAGGGCGGATCGTGTTATTCACCCTGTATATTTTTCTGATTTTTTTGCAGTTTCTCAGTCTTAGATGAATCCTAAAACATGTCGTGAAAAAACGGAAAATAGCTAAACTTCCATATAGCTAATAAAAATAGCAAAACATCACAAAGCATAGACAAAAAAAATAGGTGATGCATTTCTGCCTGGCATTTCAATCGATATCCGGATTTCCTCGTCGTGACAACTCCAATTTTCAATTCATCGTACACGTTGGGGTGCCTCGTCATTATTATTTTATTTTCAATTTTTTGTGACTTCCAGCCTATCCGAGCTGCGATTCAGAGCTTCAAAAATCTTGCAAAAATAATCACAGAGATTCGTTGCGAATTTTTCGTATACAATTCCCCACATCAAATTATGTGTTGATTTTTATTCGTTAAAATTCATGATGAATGATGATGATGAAATATAAATGAATTTTTTCCCTGAATTCCTAACGAATTTATTGATTAATGCATTAATCCAATTATTAACGATTTTTTAAATAAGTAAATCGTTCAAGAAATAATAAATAAAATGTATGTATTAATATTTGTTATGTTCGAATAAAATTATCATTTCTTATAAGCTCGGATATTTTCTAGAATTGTTTCTCTTGAATGGTTTTCTATCTTACATTTTTTAAATAGAGAATCTCCGGTAATGAAAAATATAAATGTATTAACGTATTGGGAAACGAAAATAAAAACATATCCGACAACCCAGAATTCATTTGTATATCATTAATTTAACAATCCATGTTTACATATATTTAATATATATTGGATCTGATAAAATTCATCGTTCGACATTCAGTTGCGAAGAAAAAAAATGTCGAGCTTGAAGTTTTTGCCCCACAGAAAGAAATTATTGGAAGATTTTTCGTGAGTTGGCTTGAAATCTGTCATGGGATATATTTTATTTACACTCGTACAGGACAGGAGTCACAAAAAATCTCAAATCCGGAACATACATTTGACCTATATACTTTTTCATATGTCAATATATTTCGTCCCGTCGTGATATCCCTATAAATCGACCATCGATAATTTTTTTCATTCTCCAACCTCATCTAGATTCCACCGATTGTTCATCAAATTCTCCAACCCAAGAGTATCTGAATCTGTCAACTTTTTACTTTCAATCTTTTTCTCATTGTCAGAATAATTATTTTATCGTTATTTTTTATTTGGCAGCCAACGATTTTTTTCATCCACAGCAATTAATTTTCTCATCTATCTCTTCAACTGTCACTTTTTTTTCTTCTTGTACTTGAATTCATCGTTGCCTTCACCAGCAAATTAACTTTTTCACCAATTTTTTGCTACGCAATTTTTTCTCAGATCCTTAATCCACTCGAGGACGTATGTCGTCACAGTCAAATATTTCTTTTACGTATAGAAAAAACAAGAATATGTTTAGAAAGTATTTTTTCGTTTGCTGACCATTGCGCTGTGAACTGAGATGCTGCTAGCAGCAATAATTTTGCGAACCACATGCTTGATAACATGAAAAAGTGAACATTTGATAGTTTCAATAAAATGAATCCTCAAATTTTGAATATGTTATTTTCTTTCAGAATTGAATGATTACTGTAAAATTCGACTTCTTTAATTCCATTCCAGAAATGCAAAAAAAGAAAAAAAAACGTTCGATTTTTTTGGAAATAAAATTGGAAATAAAAAAAAAGAAAAAGATTCGTTTTGAAATAGTTCATGCGTTTTCGAAAAAAATGGCGGTTTTGCTAAAAAAAAGTTCAACATGCCACACTTTTCATCCTTCATAAGTTTCCGATTCGTTTTATTTTTAATTTTTCAGATAATTGTTATTACTAATCGCCATCCTTAACGTATAGCAAACAAATAAATTCACTGTTGTTAATGCCTGTACCAAAGTAAACTTAAAATTTACAAATTTTTAATTGTGATTTGAATTTATTACATTTTATAATTTCAAATTTATCACAGAATTAATCAAAATGAAAAAATAAGAATATCGTTGAAGCTAAAAAGCATTAATAACGTATTCCTCAATGACTCCGCTTCAATAACAAAAAAATTCGACATCTTAGTTTTTAAAAAGTGTCTAAAAAATTCCTCAATATCGGCGAAGCGTTTAAGACTCGAGACGACACGCGTCTTCGAGTGGTTCACATTTCGCCTCAAAGGATTCATTCCCAGCTGCGATTTTGACCATTATTATCATGCTGTGACTCGAACATTTTTTATTTTCACGCAAAGCTCCATCCTCTAGAATCGTAGCCATCGTAAAAAAACCTAGACACGCAAAAAAAAAAACAATATCAGAACGTACAATCCATCGCGACGCATTTATCACGAAGACTTGTACACGTACGTACATCTATTTGCTCCCTAAAATCACCGCCTAGATTTTTCAAGAAACATTACGTTCGGTTATTTAGCGTTATACTTATTATTATCATTATCATCACCGATTCGGTTATTTTCTGTGAATGTAATCGTTGTGTTACAACATTATCTCTCCCCGAATCTCTTTCCCTGCTGCCGGACCCGAAGGAGGAAAAAAGGTGACGAGTTTCGGAGCACCTAATCACTATTGCTCACACGAAATTGTTATGAAAAAGGATAATCACATTAACGATAAAGTTAAAATCAAAGATCGAAAATAAATTGTACATTGATCGGAATAAGTAAAAAAAAAAAGAAACGAACAAAAAGAGTTTGCGAGTTTGATTGTTGAAAGCAAAGAACCGAAAGAATCCAAAGGAGAAAAAGATCCACTCACCGCCATCACTGACCTAGCTTCCCTTAGGAGAATCCCCCTTCACGTCACGGCCCACAAAAAAAAAGACTCTGGAGCACAGGAATGAGCATGGCATGTATCCTTCCCTGCCTGCATCCGCAATACAAATTTTACCATAAATACGTGTACATATGTCTTTGAAGCCTCTCATTTGATTCTTGGTTGTTATTCAGTGTTATGTGATTGTTGCACGTCAATGTTCAACTGTTCGCCGAGAATTTTCTGGTCAATATACATCAACGACTGTTGACGAGATTAATGAGAGCTTGGGTTACTCCTGAGAGAAAGAACCCAAGACGATAGAATAGTTTAAGAGGAACAAGTCCAAGCTCGATGATAGTGATCCGGAATTCTCAGTGATCGGCCGTAAAGCCAACTGCTATCAACGGTTCTGACTAACGCTCCTTGTATCCACCGTAGACCTAGAAAAAGCCGAGTACCAGGTCTAAGTCTACTGCGCGAGGTACTTAGGCCGAATCGACCGGACTCTTTGCGAGGACGTCCACTGGGTAAGATCTCGCGCGCGGCGGACGGGAGATTCGTGATCGCCGACTCGTTGATGAGTTCGGTCAACAACAGTATAATGGACGCGTCGAGCAGCGACGACGGTGGCTTCCTGCCGAAGAACTCGCGTCTGAAGTCATCCTGGAGACGTCCGCTGGTCGGTACGAGTCAGCTGAGTCTGAGATCCGAGGGTAGCGGTGTCTCAATTCCGATGAATCAGCCAGCGGGGAATCTTTGCAGTGTCATTGATCCCGCAACCAAACAGCCGACCATATGTGCAATCGCGTCACCGCGTTTCCTCGCAAGTTCACCAAGCTGCGGAGCCCAAGTGCCCTGGACGCCGGTCTATTTCAGTGACCTAAGCTCGGTGCGTCAGCCGTCATCAGTGGAGAGATCGTTTCCAACGCCTTCCGGCTATCTGCAGTTGGTGCATCAACGCTACAGCCAAGAGCTGCCCTCCTTGAAAGCGATCCACGCAGAGTCCCGTAGATTCGTGCCCGTCCAACCGCTGGCGACTTCGTCGCCGCCCCAATCAGCTGGTAGACCGAGAGCGAGACTGCCACCAAGACACGCCAGGCACGCCAGGTCCGCACCGGAACTTGCGGCTTCACCGGACCTCGAGACGTCACCGGAGAGCCGCTCGAGCAGCTCCGGCTTCGGCAGCAAGAACACGTCCCAACAGAATCAGAGCTCGAGAAGCGGCAGCACGGTCGCCGAATGGAGACCACCTCCCTACAGACCACCGCCTCCGCCGCTCGTTGGGAGATGGCTCGAGCTCCAGGAACCCCCGGCCATCAAAGTACCCGTCACCGTCGCCGACAACAACAACGCCAAAAACAACATCAACAATAACAACCTGGCGATGGACGCCGGCAGCGTCGACGGACACTACGAGTTCGATCCGGTCTCCTGCACCCCGACTCCAACTTCGGCCTCGACCCCAACCAGAGAGGAACGACCACCGGTACATCAGATGAATTCCATGAATCCTCACGTGCCCCAGATACATCAGGTCCACACGATCCAGCATCATCCTCAAGCATCCTCTCGATACACCAGAGACAACATCGAGGCAAGAGTCCAAGCCATGAAGGCGGAGTTTCATCAGTTTCGACAGCGACAGGCACGCAGAAGACAGAGTGCCCATCTGGAAAGCGCATGCTGATTGCACACCCGATCGAGAGGCAGCCCTGGCTCTCAAGAACGATCGATCAATCTCGATCGAAGAACACACGAATCAGCTGGAAGAATGGGATGAAGAAACTATGATGGGCTGTGCAGCACGCAATCAAACGATTATCAACCGAGCGGGTGATCAACCAAGTCCTCCAGCCTGTAGCCTTCATTAATCGTGATGCAGTTGGCGATCGGGATCTTGATGCTTGTCAACTAGATGTCTTGCGATTTCGGCTCCCACAATCAAATGGGCCATTGGATCAGGTGATTAATCGAGTGCTGCGTGCAGCCTTCATTGATCGTCGTCAAACTCGCGATCGAGATCTTGCTCAAGTGCTACTCAACTGGATGTCGGGCTATCTGCCGCGTTGAAGCGCGCCTCATCAAGACACAACTCTGGGTCTTCGTGAATACTGAGAAGAATCTGTGCGAACGTGAGCCCGGCGTTGTTCTTTTTTTTTTATTCATGTCTCAGTCAACGTTTATGCATTGGATGCTGTGCGCGATTGAAACGTCCCTACCGAGTTGGTCATTGCAAATAAAGACAACGACAACTGGGAAAGATTTAGGTTTGCGAAACTTAAGAGTATGAAGAACGTATTTCCGCTTGAAGTGACGACGAATTTGAGGAAACGTCTTTTTTTGCTCCTGATTTCGGAACTCGGCACAACTTAAGACGGAATGACACCTCATCGCGGTCGGTATGGTAGAACAATTATAGATTCCCAAAAATCTCTGAAACGGCTCTTCAGATCCCGTCGAAACTTTGCCAAACGACGTCAAATAGATAGACGAATAGCTTCTAGCCCCTCAAATTTTCTGAATTTGAGAAAAAAAAACTAGATTGGCTTATGATAAGCCAATCTACATTTTTTTTCTCAAATTCAGAAAATTTGAGGGGCTGGAAGCTATTCGTCTATCTATTTGACGTCGTTTGGCAAAGTTTCGACGGGATCTGAAGAGCCGTTTCAGAGATTTTTGGGAATCTATAATTGTTCTACCATACCGACCGCGATGAGGTGTCATTCCGTCTTAAAGCGATGCGAAAGCCTGGAACGATGACGTCGCCAGTAAGGTAGAAACCGCTCAAACGTGAAATGTCACTCGGTAACAAGAAATTCAACGGGCTCAGTTGGTAAAACAGGTCTTTCGCATGGCCTTAAGGAGGCTACTGTTTTCAAAACGCGTATTTTTATCATCTTTGGTGGTTTTTCATGTCGGATAATTCCCATAGATGCGGGACATGAAAGGTAACGGGTCCGATCGCGATTATCTCGAGTTTTTCAAACGCTTGTACTTTAATAATTTCAATTTTACAGAAAACGGGAATGTCACCCAAAAATCTTAATTTCTTCGAACAAAAAATAATTCTTGCGTTGTCCAACCCAAAAGTAAAAAAAATCTAGTCAATCACGAATAATCCGTAAATTATTTTCTCTCGTTATTATATAATTCTCATTATTATTCTTAGATTCCCACTAATTACTATTCGCAAATTTTCAAACATGTCCGCTTCCCAAAAATGTTCGAGCGTTTCTCGGCAACGCTGTCGGGTCACTTGCCGGTAAGATGAAGAACTATCTGTCCAACGGTCGATCTCGTGCATCACGACTCGCCTCTTCCCAAAACTACGCAATTTTCGAACAAAACAAAGACTCAACGAGTTTCGAAATCGCGAAAAAGATGAATGTTTTTTTTCAAATTCGTATGCCAATTCGATGGAAACTTTCTCAAGCGTTCAACACCATCCCATACTCCACCAGTTGATGCACCCACATCCTTCCGAAATCCGCGCTCCTTTGTTCTTCTCACAAGACGTGTGTTCATCGAGATGAGAAGACCTTTTATTTGAAATTTGTGATCGAGAAATTTGATGAACGTATTTCGGTCCGCGCTCGCAATTTCCTCGATCGCTCGAAGCTACTCCAAAGAACGAAAAAAAAAAAAACAAAACAAAACTGAAAAGTAAACCAACAGATGCGGCGCGTACGTGTGTTGTGTATCGTTAAACGAAAAAAAAAAAACGTGTGAACTTAATCACGTACATACATACATATATATATCAGGGCGACAATTGTAAGGTGGCCATATGTTTTTTAAGGGTCTGGCGCAGAGGTTTGGCGACTGCGAAAAATATGATGTTAATGCTTTTTTGAGACATCTTTTTAAAAAAAACTACAGCGTGTTTTCGTGATGAATAAGTATTTGCCGGAAAAAATTGAGCAGTTTCGAAGACAAAATCACTATTGCAGTTTAAGTTCAGCAGAATGAAGATAATTCAATTCAAAACACGACTCATTCCTGAAAACGTTTTTTTTTCAATGCAATTAAATTCCATTTATCCACTTGAACATGCATCTTTGATAATTTTTTTCTCGGTCGCTCGAGCTCCCTTGCAAAAGCTCTGTCAAAAAATATATGCCTGTATATATATGTACACACACACATACAGACGTATATATATATATATATATATATATATATATATATATATGTACATGTATATATTTATATAAACACACCATATATATTGTAAGTAATAATTAAATAATTATGCAAAACAAAGTAATTAAATGATGAGCAATGGACTCGAAACGTGATATTAGGCCGAAGCTTGCCTCGAGATTGCTTAAGGACTCACTCGTACTGCACTGCCTGTTTAGGGTTTCGCTAGCGACCCAACATATTATTGGCACAATAATTTTTCTTAAGTAATGTTAATAATCGAGAACGAAATAGGATATAGTGATGAGCAAACCGCGAGAACGAGAGAGAGAGAGAGAGAGAGAGAGAGAGAGAGAGAGAGAGAGAGAGAGAGAGAGAGAGAGAGAGAGAGAGAGAGAGAGGAGAGAGAGAGAGAGAGAGAGAGAGAGAGAGAGAGAGAGAGAGAGAGAGAGAGGAGAGAGAGAGAGAGAGAGAGAGAGAGAGAGAAATGGCATTGAAAAATTAGAGACATCGTTTTCGAAATTGGGAGCTCGTGAGTTTTTCGGAAATTCAAACACGTCGGTGTCCAGAACCAAAATTAAAAAAAGGGGACAATACTGAACATTTTCGCGATGTCAATTTTTTTGTTTTTTTATCCTTCTATTTTTCATTTTTATAATTTTTTCATCGCCTAGAATACTCGAACCACTCTGGCATGATAATCTCAATTTTTCACGGGACAAAGAAAAGAAAACGTAACTTTGAAAACAAAGTCGAGTGACGAGAATGCGAGAACGCCCACTCCTGAAGAAAAATCGGGACCTCCGGATCCAGGTCGAAAGCTCAATTTCTTTTTATCGACGTGGATCACGAGTCCGATCCATATTTCTAAGAAACAGCGTCGATCCAACCGCCAGTTTTTCGAAAACTTTACACCGCTCTCGGGGCGAACGGGAAATTGTTCTGCAATTTTTCCGTCAGCCACCGAGAACAATTCGTCTGTGATCATAAGGAGGAAGGCAGCGGAGTGGGCATGAGGGGAAGAAAAAACATCGAAGAAAGAGAGCACCTAAGAGATAACTATTTTAAAAGATTACGCAAAAATCAACATGATTTGGGTACGAAAAATAGAATGATTTAATGCTATTTAAAAAATTAGGAAATTTGCAAATCAATTACAAAAAATCACACAATTTTCATGAATTTTCTACAAAATCTTGCATACTTTGACAATTTAGACAAATCTTGCAAATGTTGTACAAATGCTGAATCTTAACGGTAAAGAAAAAATAACTGAAAAGTTTGTAACGATATCTTGCGGGCTCGTCCATTTCGAATTCGAAGCGAAAGAGATCAAGCAAAAATAGGACTCACGAGAGAGAGAGTGCGAAGGAGGGAGGGGGAGAGAGAAAGAAAATACAGAGACTAACCGCGTGTATACATATATATGTATATATATTACACGATTGTGGTCTGAGGAAAAAAGAAAAAGGTATAACAAAAAAACAAACAATGACAACACCCACCTAATTCTCACCAAAAGCATTGTACGAAATCATCACGAGGGGGAGGATCGGGCAACAACCCAAACGCGAGCATCAAGGATTTTTCCAAAAAAAATATATATATATATATATAAATTATGAAGAAATAAAAGAATACAAAAAAACAAATGTCGAAACTGGGCTCCCGATTCTCCTCGACATTTTACTTTTTTTATAGTACAAACATTTATATATATAAATATATATATATATATATATATATATATATATATATATATATATATATATATATATATATATATATATATATATATACACATATAAATAATTATTAATATGAAATAATTATTAAAATAAATTAACGGAGGCAGCGGAAGAAAAACGAGGAGCGAAATATATTAGCAAGAGCCCCCCTACTCTCGACTATGAGTACTTCGGCGAATGAAAAAAAAATCCGAAAAGGCGAACAAAAGTGAGAGGGGATATTAAAAAATAAAAAGAAAACACGAAAGAAAAAACCGCGGGGACGATAATTCGATGTGAAAATCTGTACAATTTTGAGATCACGGGAAAATTGAAAGACGAGAGTGTGTGCTTCGAGTGATTTTACAAATGCGTAATGAATTATTATTATTGATTATTAATGAATTAATTAGTTACTAAATTATGTAAAACACGTATGTAAGCTCGTAAACACACGACGAAGAGGGAGAAGAAGAAGAAAAATATGGAGGTGACACAAAGAGTACCAATATTCTAAAGTAATTCTAATAATTGAATTAATAATTTGATAATTAATTCATATGGGTAAATCGTAAACGATCGTAGACCGTAGCGTATTAATCAACGACGACGACGAAACGAGATAGAGGTAAAAGATAATGATCGAAGAGAGAGCGAGAGAGAGAGAGAGAGAGAGAGAGAGAGAGAGAGAGAGAGAGAGAGAGAAGGAGAGAGCGATGACGATGTGTTTTTAATATGGGAACCGGCCGCAGTCGGTCATTGCTGTTGTATCATACTGATTATTAAAAGCATAGATAACAATTAATATATCGAAGTATTAATAAATAAAGAAATAAAGAAATTAAAGAAATGCCTGTGTATGTGAAAATCCCTCAGTCGCCCGTAAATTGTTCGAGAAGCGCTGTATAATCAACGCACTCAAGTTTTGCACGATCCACAGTACACCGTCCTGGGCAGATACGAGAAGTTGTCCTGACCGGATCGGCAAAGTCGACACATCGATTTGTGAAATTTGGATTGGTGAAGTTCCTGACGGCCCACTTTGGGGCGAGCCAGCAGATCCACAAATGGTTCTAGTCGGATAGGACGAAATCCAGTCGGAAGGTAGATCGATTTCGCGTAAAATGAGCCTAGGGAGACGTCCCTAAGTCGAAAGGGCGATTCTGAAGAAGCCGAAACGCCGGAAGATGCATTTTTTAAAGGGGTCTTCTCACTTTAGAAGCTAAAAAAGACATTTCCATGAGTTTTTTTGATAGGTTTATATTATAGATGTTGACATAAAAGTTGTTACACCTCATAAATACACTTTCGAAATAAATTTGAAAAAAAAATGTTATGTATTTATGTAACCCAAACAAATTTTAACCGCGTTTTTCTCGAAACAACGTTTTTCGACGGCTTGTTGATACAATCTTCGAAACTACTAAACCGATCCTTATGAAATTTTAACCACCTTTTCTTTATAACTATAGCTATAGCACATATCAAGGAGTTTTTAAATGTTGATATTTAATTGTTTACCTAAAACGGTGAAAAAAAAACACGTTTTTTTTGTTTTTTTTCGAGAAAAGTCCGCCATTTTGTTATTTTTGCATATATGAAAAATCGTATGATATGCGCTATAGCGATTAACATACCGAATCTAAAACCGTTTGATTTTTTTGTATCGGATTATCTATCTTCGAGATTTCATCAACAGCGCAGACCTACAATTTTTTAGGACATTTTTTAACTACCGTTTTCGTGACTAAATAAATAATGACTTAAATAAATAACATTTTTTTAAATGTATTCCGAAAGTGTATTTATTAAGTGTAACAACTTTTATATCAATATCTATAATATAAACCTATTTAAACAAATTTTGAAAATAGCCTTTTTTAACGTCTAAAGTGAGAAAACCTCTTAAGGCGGGAAATACATTTACAACGAAAAAAATTTCGATTTCTTTTTTTTTGCTTTAAACGATAGAACTATATATGTAGAATATTTTCCTAAAATTTCAAAGAGAAATTCGAAAAACTTCAAACGTTACAGCCCGTCAACGCTGTGCCTCACCGCTCGGATTCGGAGCGGGCGTGAACTTCAAACGCGTTTTTCTCAAAACTGCATTATCGAAATTGGCGTGCAGGATTACTCAAAAACTATTAAGCCGATTGAGTTAAAACTTGGTAGAAATATTGATAATATCGGTACCTTCTACTTGACGAGAATTGTTTTTGAAAAGTGGGAAAAAACTACTTTTTTCATGCACATTTTACATAAATGTTGCGTGAAATGTTGATTTTTTATTGCAAATGCGTGTAATTTTCTTAAATTTGCATTTCCTTCATTTTAATTGCCGTCACATAGAAACTATACATGTTCGAACTGAAAAATGTTTTGTATACTTAAATATATTAGTAGTATTATTTATTTCCGTGTATGCCCTTAAAGGGTGTTTGCATACTTGCCCTTCCCTTCCCCCTTAGGGGGAAGGTTTACATAAATTTGATATAATTTGTTGGATGCTTAAACCTACTTTCTATTCTCTTGCTTTCCTAGCCGCTCGAATTGCCTCACATAGTTACATAGTTGTTTTACCGGTTTCAATTTTAGTTGCGCCTCTATTTTCTGATTGATTTCCTCCCCCTTGTTGTTCCCCAACCATTGTTGTAATTCGGCCACGATTGCCTGGTACTTAAATATATTATTAACGTACACCTAAAGTTTGTGTTGGAACGTAAATTTGAATCCGCGGTCGCAGTCTGCCCTGACCTTCTCCTACTCGCAAATAGCGCTGCAGTCGCTCTTAGGGCCACACAGAGAGAGAGCCACTGTCATCACGTTTGTCTGCGTCCACGTAACGGGATCTCCTTCGCGTTCTCGGGCCACTTCCGTTTTTTCTTCTTTATATTAGCTTTTGTTCCAGAACACTTTCTTAATCATTATCTATCGTCATCTTCGCAATCTTCGCAATAAACTATTGTCTAGAACAAAGTACGTGCACGCGAGCTTATTTTTATTCCAGCGCCCAACAGGTTATGGGCCCAGGTCGAAAAAACAAGTGCATCGTACTCGGAAAACCTACGCCACGCGGTTACAAACTTTCGACTAAAGTGAACAGTGTTCGCGGTGTTTGAAATTGCGATAAACTTGATCAAAAATGGCGTCCACGCGATTGACGAGGATAGAACCTCTTAACAAAGACAATTTCGACACTTGACGCATCCAAATGCAGGCGCTATTAACCCGGAACGAGACATGGGGTTATGTCTGTGGAAGCGTGCCAAAACCGGAACCAAACCAGGCGGAAAATGTGCGCAAGTGGGAAGCGGGTGACGCAAAGGCATAGGCTGAGATTATCTTATCGATTAAGGGGTTACCCCCACTTGCGATTTTGAAAAAATCGATTTTTTTATTGCATTTTTTTGAAGTATTAGTATCCGGGCCCATACGGAAGTATGGGAATAGATGACTCTATGTAAGTTTACAAAAAAAAATATTTTCTTCGTGTAAACTGAAATTGAAACTTTAAACGCGTTTTTCTCAAAATGGCATTTCTGAAGTCGGTGACCAAGGTTACTCGAACACTAATGAACCGAAAATGTAGTCTTTAATCGTTCGATTTTTTTTTCGAAAAAAAATGGCCGTTTTATAGCCAAATAACGGCCGTTTTTTTTTCGTTAAAATCGAACCACTAACTTTGACTGTCCGCCATTTTGTGAAAAATGAATATTTTTGAAAATCGTTCGATTGAAGACTAGTTTATACTTATATTTGACTAAATCCATCCGCATTTTTTTTCAGATGATCCAGTTCGCCGCAATGTTGGTCACCGCAAACCGTGTATATAAAAACATTATTTCATTGACGGCCATTTGCCACTAAACAATGTAATATTTTTCAAAAAAAAAATTACTGAAAGTTCTTCAAGATGTGTTCTTTAAGATGGTATATTGATCGATTAAAAAAGTTTTGTAGTTTTCTTTAAAAAAATTCGTGAAAAAGGCCTTTTTTGCGCTACAAGTGGGGGTAACCCGTTTTACCCTCTGAGTTGAAACAAACGAAAGATTGTAACACTTCAAGAGAACTCTGGCTGAAATTGGAGAGAACATACCAGTCGTCTGGACCCGCACGGAAAGCTACATTGGTTAAACAGCTCACGCTGCATCGGATGGGGGAAGTCGAGGATGTTTGTGACCATCTTTCGAAGTTCTTTGACACAGCCGTCAAGCTCGGGGAAATGGGAGTTGAAATCAATCTGGACCTCCTAAGTGTCATGCTGTTGTACAGTCTTCCGAAAAGTTACACAAATTTCAGATGCGCAATCGAGTCCAGAGACACGTTGCCGACACCCGAGGCACTCAGACTCAAAATTCTTGAGGAAAACGATTCGAGAAAAAATGAGAATCGAGAGAATAACTCCAACGCGATGTTCGCAAAGAGTGAAGCGAACGACCGGAAAAACTGCTGGAAGAACGGAAGTAAGGAGGAAAAAAGAGGGCAACCAGCGAAGAAAAAAGTGGGCAACCAGCGAAGAAAACGGAGGCCTTCAGGTACAAATGCCATCGTTGCCGAAAAACCGGGCACAAGGCCGCTCAGTGTACCGAAGAAACAAGGCGGAATAACGACGCGAACGCCGTCGACCAACTATCTCTCTATGCTACGCTGGATGTCGAACCTGCCCGGAAGCCACCGGACCCAGAAGTAGTCCACGCCAGAAAATGTGTCAACGCGGTATCATGGTGCGTAGACAGCGGATGCACTACGCACATGTGCAACGACGTGAACTTCTTCTCAAGCAACTTCTCAGAAGGACGAGACGACGTAAGCCTGGCAAGCCACGCATCGTCGCAAGTCATAGGAACTGGGTCAGTATGTTTTAATACAAAAGAAGATGGTCGAA
This sequence comes from Ophion slaviceki, assembly GCA_944452715.1. Taxonomy (NCBI): domain Eukaryota; kingdom Metazoa; phylum Arthropoda; class Insecta; order Hymenoptera; family Ichneumonidae; genus Ophion; species Ophion slaviceki. The sequence goes on along the minus strand of OX101788.1, from coordinate 45,801,436 downwards.
AGAAAAGAGTTACATTGGATATTGCGCTTTGCGGACCCGATCTGCGCCTTAACCTTTTGTCAGTCGGCAGAATCTGTGACAAAAACTTGACGGTCATATTCGATAAGGACGAGGCGAAGGTCGCTGACAAAAATCAGAACACGTTACTGAGAGCAAGCCGAACCAACAGCGGCCTCTATTGTATCCAACCCGCGCAACACGAAAGCAGCGCGAACATCGAGCCGCGACACGACAAGACTCACCTGCCCTCGTCAACGGAAGTCAGCCACCGCCTCCTAGGTCATCTGAACTGCAAAGATCTTACGCGAGCCATCGAAGAAGGTGCGATCGAAGGAATAAAAGCCGAAAGGCACTCCAAGAACGATGCTTGCGAGATTTGTTTTAAGGCTAAGATGACACGATCGCCATTTGTCAGAAAACAGACTAACGAGAAGATCGATGTGCTCGAAATCATCCATACAGACGTATGCGGACCAATGCGCACTGAATATCTAGCAAAATCGAAATATTTTACAATTTTCGTAGACGACGCGACAAGATGGTGCGAAATTCGCTTCCTACGGCAAAAGAGCGAAGCCCTGGAAGCATTCAGAGATTTCAAAGCACTGGCAGAGAATCACACCGGCAAAAGGATGCGCTATCTCCAGTCAGATAATGGACGTGAATACGTGAACAATCAATTCGAGGAATATCTGAAACTTTGCGGAATTCGGAGACAATTGACTGTACCCCATACGCTTCAACAAAACGGGGTGGCAGAACGCAAAAACCGCACTCTCCCGAGTAGAAATTGTTTTAGCCTCTCTGAGTTACGACCTAGTAACTGGCTCGTCCAATTGAGCTCATACGAACTGACCAATGGTTGGCTCGCTATGAGCTAGTAATATTGTGAATGTTTTGTTATCCAGCCCGTATCTAGTCACTGCCCAGCTGATCTTGGTCACAAATGACTAAGTGAGGTTATGTGACTACGTATAGTTCCATTAAGCGAATGGCTCATGGCTGACTAGCTAACTTGAGTTTTAGATGGTTTTTCAAAAGAAAAAAATTCTCAAGTGGGCATGACGCCATGACCTAGCCAACACTAGCTAACTGTGGCTATGCGCCCCTTGGCTATTCACAGCCCAGCCGAGCTTGGTCACGAATGATAAAGTGTGGTTATGTGACTACGGGTAGTTCTATCGAGCGATTTGCTCATGGCTGGCTAAGCAACTTGAGTTACAGATGGCGTTGCGAATGCAAGCATTCTCATGGCGAGATACCTACTTGCAAGTAGGTAACTCGCCATGACCTAGCGAGCTATGCGGCTGTGCACCCCTTGGCTAGTCACTGCCCAGCCGATCTTGGTCACAAATGACAAAGTGTGGTTATGTGAATACGTGTAGTTCCATCGAGCAACTGGCTTATGGTTGGTTGGTTGATAGATAATTTAGTTTTTATTTAATTTGGATAATTTAATTTGGAGATAATTTAAAATTGAACCATTAATATATTTATAGCACAAATATTATAACCCTAATTAATGAACAACGAAGAATATCGTAAAAGGGTCCAATCATGTAAATAATGTGCAAAAAAAATCACGAAAATATAAATATATAGCCGCAAATATTTTGTATCTAATCGCCACCTAATTTTTTGTTCCCAGTCGCTAGCTGAAAAAACTAGTTCATGGCTAGGTCAGAAATATAATACAGCCGAGGGATATTTCTTTCTATCTAGTCACCATCTAATTTTTCGTATTCAGTCACTAGAGGACCAAAGCGTTACAAGGCGGGGTAGTCAATCGCTAAGACGGCTAGCTAATAACGATTCGAAACATTACTTTACTAGCTAGTGGCAAGGCGGTGATGAGTTACGTTTTCCACTCAGGCTATTGGACATTACACGCTGTCTCATGATGGAGTCAACATTACCGAAGTTCCTCTGGGCCGAAGCTGTGAATACAGCAAACTACTTACGGAACAGATACCCGAGCGCCAGCCTGAACGGCAGAACGCCCTATGAAAAATGGACGAGCAAGATTCCGAATTTACATCACCTGAAAATATTCGGAAGTCGAGTAGCGATTTGCAATTTGGAGCCCCAGAAGGACACATTCGACGCCCGGTCCCGTACCGGAACTCTCGTCGGATACTCTGAGGTCTCGAAACCATATGGTGTCTGGAGTCCTGAAAAAAGGGGCATCGATATCGCGAGGGATATTAAAGTCATCAGCGAACATCCAGAAACTCGCCCATCGAAAGAGGAGACCGAAAATGAGCAATCGAATCGTCAAACGGAAACCGACGACAACGAGGTGGTTCTCCCTGTGATTTCTCCAGAAGCCGAAAGGGAAGAGAACACGGTCGAGATCGTGCCGGAAGACGCAAATGAGGGAGGGTCAGTAAAACACGAGCCTCAAGACACTCCGACTACGTCGAAAAGGATTGGCGGGCGGCCTCGCATAATACGTACAGGATTGAGAGGAAGGCCTCGACGAGTTTTTAACACAGCCGAACAAACTCAGGAAATCCCGGACATCGCTGGACTGATTGAGATAAATCTGAAAGATGCGGTTCAAGGAACAGACGCCGAAAACTGGAACCGAGCGATTGCGTCCGAATTAAAATCTATAATAAAAAATAACGCATGGGAAATGGTACCTCACCCGGACACAGCTGGTTCTGCGGCACAAATTCGCACAAGGCGGGACTATCGAAAGATACAAAGCCAGAGTTGTAGCGAAAGGATTTGCTCAGGTACCAGGCATAGACTTCGATGACACGTTTGCTCCCATAGCCCGATTGGAATCGATTTGGCTTATCGCGTCGCTCGCAGCGAAGCATGAGATGAAGATCCATCATTTTGACGTGGCAACTGCGTTCCTCAACGGGACACTCAAGGAAACCGTGTACATGGAACCGCCGACTCACATCGAAGAAGGACTGCGTATCCTGATAGAGACCGAGCCGCCGAAGTGTAACGTCCGGCAAAAAGCTTCTCAGATTCTGGAGGAATTGGAGAAAGGAAACAAGGTCTGCCTTCTGAAGAAAGCTTTGTATGGTCTTTGACAAGCAGGGAGATGCTGGTATGAGAAACTAGCCGAGGTGCTGGCGGCGTTCGACGCAAAGAAATGGACGGCAGATCCATGCGTGTTCATCAAGGCGAACGATGAAGGGACCATGTTAATAGCCACGTATGTACACGATATTATCGTCGCTTGCAAAGAAAACTCCTCTGCTGACGAGTTATACAAGCATCCAGCAGACAGCCTTGAGATAAAGAATCTCGGAGAGGCAAAATCGTGCCTTGGCATGGAGTTTTGTCAAGAAAAAGGCGTCACAAGTATAACGCAACGAGGCTATACCAAGAGTGTCCTGAATCGGTTCGGAATGGCCGACGCAACAGCGGTAGCCACGCCATTGAAGTCGAATTTTAGAATCGACAAGGCCGACGCAGAAGAAAGTGAAAGATCGAAGCGTCCTTATCAAGAATTGATAGGCTCGCTGATGTACTTAGCTGTGAGTACAAGACCTGATATAGCGCACGCTGTTAACTTTTTGAGTCACTTCAACACCACGTGCCACGGGGAGAAGCATTGGACCGCGGCACAACGAGTGCTGCGATACCTGCGCGGAACGGCAAACCAAGGGCTCAAGTATTACGAAACGCACGAGGAGATCAAGGGCTACGTAGATGCTGATTGGGCCAACAATTCCGCAGATCGACGATCTTATACAGGATACGTTTTCGTTTCAAGCGGCTGTCCCATCTCGTAGGCTTCTCGTAAACAAAAGACGATGGCCCTGTCATCAACAGAGGCCGAGCATATGGCCCTATGCGAAGCAGGCAAGGAGGCGAATTTTCTTCGACGATTTCTGGGAGAAATCGGTATCGACGAGCAGCCGAGGATACGGATTCTGTGCGACAATAACGGAGCGAGGAAGCTGGCGGAAAATGCAGTTTTCCACGCACGGACGAAGCACATCGATGTCAGACATCACTTTGTGCGAGAAGCTCTCGACTCAGGTATAATCCGGATTCAACATGTCGGAACGACGGACATGGCAGCGAACTTTTTAACGAACGGAGTACCGGGCCCTAAGCACCGTCATTGCCTAAATATGTTGGGCATAATTGATATGTAGTCCTCAGGGACAAAGGCAACTGCATCGAGGGGAAGTGTTGGAATGTAAATTTGAATCCGCGGTCGCAGTCCGCCCTGACCTTCTCCTACTCGCAAATAGCGCTGCAGTCGCTCTTAGGGCCACACAGAGAGCGCCACTGTCATCACTTCCGTTTTTTCTTTTTTATATTCCCTTTTGTTCCAGAACACTTTCTTAATCATTATCTATCGTCATCTTCGCAATCTTCGCAATAACCTATTGTCTAGAACAAAGTACGTGCACGCGAGCTTATTTTTATTCCAGCGCCCAACAGTTTGATAATTGAAGAATAATTATTTCTTAGTTAGAGAATGCCATTGGGCTTATTCGGATATCTAAATGTTTTGTATGGAAAGAGTCTGGTAAGCAAAAATACAAATGAGGGGTTTTGTCCAAAATAGGGTTTTTCAGGCATGTTTTTATGAAATATCAATTTTTATCACGCGCGAACGGGATTTTCGCTATCTGCTATCAATTCCACATGGTGTATCGAAATCCAACGGGCACAGGAATTTAAAATTGGCGAAATCTGGAGGGCCGACTTTCGGCCAATCCACCGGATTGGCATATCGTGCTAGCCGAGTGGGTCGAAATTCATTCGCAATCTAGATCAATTCTGCATAAAATGGGCCCACGTAGGAGTCCCTAAATTAAAATGGCGATTCTGGAGGAGCTAAAACGCGAAAGGATGCATTTTCGGAAATCTGCCTGGCCGATTCTGGGGAACGACGATTTTTCGATCGGCAATATCTCAGCCGCCAATCGACCAATTTTGAAATTTGTGTTTAGTGGACCTTCAATTTGTGGCTCAATTAGAAAATGATGTCGACTTGAAAAATCAAATTGATTTTAGAACACGAAAAAATAAAAATGTCGCTTCAAAGTGAAGCTTAACTTTAAAAAAATGGCGTATGGAAAATTCGATTGCTCATTCGTAAGACATTTTCAAGTGACATCAGTCACTGAAATTCACCGTGTTGCAACGAATCTCTTACGAAATCAGGCGCGACGCGAGATTCACACCGCAATTCGAGGAGATTCTTTGATTACTGAAAATTGGTATAATTCCAGCGTTTTGCGATTTCTGGCGAGACGCATATCAAATCTTGGTCCGCCCATGCGAGCTTCTATTCATCAATGCGATCGGCGATCGTACCAACGCGAACTCGCACGGTAATACAGTTTTGCTCGAATCCTTTTTTTTCGAACAGAACAAAATTGGAGCACGGCTAACAAGAAAGTTTGCGACTTCGAAACTCGGCCGTTTGTATCCGATCATTTTATTTTGCTTACGATAAACAAAGACGACAAAGAATGTAAAAAATGTAAAAAAAAATATTGTTAAAAAAACGTTTCATAACAGAACTGTAGATATATTTTGGAATTTAGAGGTGTCCAATGCAAAATGTTTTTTTTTATAAAAAAAAATTCCCTTTAGGATAGAGAAATCGTACGGTTGAACGAATTTGAATTATGCCATCTATTTAGTGTGGTGAATCGATTAGATGAGGCAGATTCGCTTACTTCACATTTGAGTGAAATTTTAATTGACCTAAAAATTAAAACGAGCAGGAATTTTTATCTAGCAGCAATTTAAAATGCACGCTATTTTATTAAACAAAAATTCCAAGTAAGCGACAAATTAAATTGAACAGCAATTATTATGAAAAAAAACATTTAAATTCAATAAAAATTCTTATTAAACACAAAATTAAATAAAAATGGATTGAAATTTTAAAAAAATTCAAGGCCACCTAAAATTATTATTGAGCAAAAATTTTAATTAACCAAGAATGTAAATGAATAAACAATGTTACGCAATGTAGGTTTATACTATGTGAGTAATTCGATCTATTCGGTCTTGCGAGTATCGTGTTACTGGACACGTACCTATTTCCCAAGGACTCTCGTCGAACATTAGACACATCGTGGCCTCGATCTACGTTACGAGGCCTCATCACGAATTGTGTGCATCTTGGCCAACCGTCAATAAATCAGGAATCATGCAACATTCCATAAAATTATTACCCGAGATTTTATCGAAAAATTGCAGAAACATGATCTGTATGTAAAATAAAACTTTTGATTTTTCCAGAGTTCACGAGATTTTCGCGAATATTCTCTCGTTTTGTATCATTTTATTTATTCAGTGAGTAATTCGTGAGAAACAATAAAACAAGCAAAACATGAAATTAGCGAGGCAAAAGATTTTTAAAAGTTCAAATATTTTAATACATTTTTAACTCAAATTGATTTCAGGTTAAATATTTATTTATTTTACTTCAAATGATATAGTTTTAAAAAAATGTATCATTCAAATAATTTTTCACAAATTACTGTCAATGAATTTTTCCGTCTTTTACTGCAAAGATTTTTCTTGCTATTTCTTTTATATATTTTCTTTTGACAGTTTGTTTCGATATATTTCCAACATTTTTGCAACGTCGCCATGAAAAAATGGTACGCACCTAATATTTTCTTATTTAATAACTTATTCATCTGTTGTTCGTACGATTGTTTTTTTTCTCGCAACGATTTCCGGAGGCACTTGATCGATAGCATAAATCGATTTACCTTCGGTCCCACGCAGGTCGAGCGAAAAGGCCCCCGCGCAGCGCCGATAAAATAATAATGCAGAAAAGCGCGCGAGTGTCATTATGCACGGATTATTTCCAGTGTCCCGGGCACGTCCAATCCCGGATCGTGATCCATGCGAATGGATCCATTATCTTCAACAGCGTGACAAGGCTGTGGGCAGTCTGCTAATGTAGCAAGGGGCGGATGTGACGTTACGTGAGGTCACCCACGCAAAATACAAGTGCCGTGACTATCCCCGATCATGGACGAACGGACAAAGTTATTCAGCGACGTACCATCAAACCGTTCGACCATCCATTTCGTATCTAATTATTATTCCATTTTTTATTAAATTTTCGGCCCTTGTTATACCCGATACGAAAAATGTGTACTGCTTTTCTTTTTTTCGAACCTGATGGGGCACTCTGCGGCGAACGAACGAGGACAAGCCCAACAGGATTCGAAGAGGCTTGATATTTTTATTTGACGATAGTCTAGGGTAATTTCAGAATGGTATTGAAAAATTGGAAGTTTGATTTTGTCGAATTTGTTGATTTTATCAGCATTGATGAATTTATCAATATTATTGAATTTATTAATTCGATGAATTCAAGGAAGTCATCGAAGTAATTAAATTATTGGATTTATATTTTCTCTTCGATTTGTTGAGTTCATTTTTTTGTCGAATCCATTGGATTCATCAATTTATGGAATTTGCGAAATTTATCGACCTTATTGAGGTTATTCAACTTGGTGGTTTGTTGAATTTCTTGAACTTATTGAATTTGTTGAGGTTGAGAAATTTATTAATTTCCTTGCATTGATTTTATTGATTTGTGAAATTTATTGATTTTTGCAAATTTATTACAGTTATTGAATTTATTCACTTATTAAATTGATTAAGTTTATTGCTTTTATCCAACTTATTGAATATATTAATTTATGAAATTTACGAAATTCACTTAAGGTTATTAAACTTGGCAAATTGATGAATTTCTTAAACTTATTGAATTGGTGGAATTTAATGAATTTATTTCCATTAATTTTAATGGTTTGATAAACTCGTGAAGTTATTGAATTGGTACATTCAATTAGAACTATTCAATTTATTTGTTTAATTGAATCTATTGAATTCATTGAATTTACTAAAGATCCCGACATTAATTTGTTCAAATGGCCGCAGTGCAAAATAGAATCGTAAGATTTAAAAGCATTTGTAGTGCTCCAAAAAGTATTTTCACAAACTCGGAGAATGGCGTTAACTGAATCCTAATATCTTATTTCCTCCTCTTTCAAAGAAGGGGTCCAAAAGTCGCGAAATTTCGGCGCCGAGGTGTATGAAAGTTCGGCAAAAATACAACATTAAAGTTTGAAAATCTGCAAAAAAATTGAGAAATCATAGCAGTCGTACTGACCGAGCGCTATTTTAACGTCCGATCGACGACGAACATGTTGGGCGCAAGCTCGACTTCCCAGGTTTAAAGAAAAACCTTTTGCAGGTGAAAAAGCCCGAGGATCCATAGCAACCGAATAACATCGAGGTACTCCGTCGGTAAAACAGAGTCTTGATTCTCAATTTCGATACGAGTAAAGAAAATCGCACAAAGGGAAAAAATTCAACAGCCGAAAAAGCCCGAGGATCCATCGCGACGGAAAAAGATCGACCTACTCAGTCGGTAAAACAGAGCCTCGGTTTGGAATTTTGATACGATTTTTTTAATGGCACACACGATAAAACTTCTACAGGCGAGAAAGCCCGAGGATCCATCGCGATGGAAAAAGATCGAGCTACTCGGTCGGTAAAACGGAGCCTCGGTTTAAAATTTTGATACGAGTTTTTTTTAATGGCACAAACGATAAAACTTCTACAGGCAAAAAAGCTCGAGGATCCATCGCAGCCAAAAAAGATCGAGCTACTCCGTCGGTAAAACAGAGCCTCGGTTTGCAGTTTTGATACGATTTGAAAAAATTGCACAAACGGTCAAACTTGTACAGGCGAAAAAGCGCGAGGATCCATGGCAAGCACAAAATATCGAGTTACCCCGTCGGTAAAACAGAGCATTCACTCGCAATTTTGAAACTGGCAAAAAAACGGACAAGGGTAGGTACGTGGCATTTCTCGCGCGACTCATCCCTCGTACCTACGACTGAGACCATGCGAACAACGAGGCAATTGCTCGCAGTCCGAATAAAGTTCCGTATGACGAATGAAATTTGTGGGTGGTTTCTGGCAGCGGTTTCCGGTTACAATCAGCCTTAATCAAAGTATTATCGCGAGGGAAAGACGAGTGGAAAAAAAAACCTCGACCAGAGCGTCAAGAGTGTCTCTCTTAACGTCTTTTTTGTTGTTGTTCAACAGTGTCTATTACGAGATTTTTTTTTCAGCATCGCGAGCTAAATTTGATCACTATAGGTGGCATCATTATGCTTCCATCGATGAATTACGAGTTTCAATGATCGATATCGTTGATCAATAAAATTGATCGATCGGTGTCGATTCTACGTTCCGTTTGGCAGATTTCCTTTATTTAATATTCTCGTGGATTGTCGAGATCCCAACAATGCCGCGGGCGGGCCTACGAGCTTTGGAATTAGAGCCCCCCCCCCCCCCTCTTCCCCTTGACGTACGATCTCTAGTCCCTCAATGGCACAGCTTCTCTGCTGGATTTTCGTGTCCCCGGGCTGGGCGAGCTTGACGAACGAACACATACACGCACACGCTTCCGCGATTACTCAGCTTATCTCGTCCGCTTCTCGATCACTCTCTCGGAGCTCGGAGCGAGAGGACAGTCCGAAAGAGCAGCCGTGATCGTCGTTTCGGGGCCCAGGTAGCATCCTCATATCGGCCTTCTGAATCAGTCGTTTTCTTTCTCTCTCTCTCTCGTACTGTTGCTCTCGGACGGTCTTTCTTCTCGTAACTTCCGGTCGAATTGACATCTGGTTATCGTTTTCGATCGACACAGGATTAATTCTATTCGTGCTCGGAGTGCAGCAGGGGGTGAAAAACGCCGGCGAGCATCGCCGGTGCTGCGGGACTTCCGGGAGGAGGAAGGAAGTTCTGGAAGGCGAAAAAAGTCTGGGACGCTGGGAAAAGTTCTGTGAAGAAGAAACATTTTTTGGCGAGACGAAAAAAGTCCTGGGAGGGAGAAAAAAATTGGAAAGAAGAAAAAAGCTCTGCAAAGACGAAAAAATCTGGGAAGGAGAGAAGAACATCGTCGAAACAAGGCAAATATTCCGAGTGCGACAGAAGAGGGAGGAAAGCAAGGAGACTGTCTGGACACACGAGGAAAACATTTGCGAAGAAGACGAGGATTTTCGGGTCGAAGAGTTGGAGTTTTGTGGAAAAAGAAATCCAGAAAGAACTTCCGGAAGAGAGTGCTGGAACTTCCAGGTAGAGGAAGACATTTTCCGACGAGACGTACAAAAACGCTTGCGAAGACGTGTAAAGAATTTTCGAGAGAGTATAATTTCCAGAAGAAGAGCTCATTTCCGCTCTGAAGGGAAGAACTTCCGGAAAAATAGGGGAACTTTCCAAATGCCGAGAGAAATTTTCATTAGAGAACTGAACTTTTATTTAAAGTGAAGACTTTTCGCAAAGAAGGTACACTACGGGCCAAGCAGAAGAACTTTCGGAGAAAAAAAATAGCGACCATCGGGGAAGAAGATACGGTTGGTAAAGAAGAAATTCCCAAAAAGCGTAGAACTTCCGGCCGACAGACGAGAAATTCCGAAAAAGAGACGAACTTCCGGTACAAGAATTTTCCAAATATCAAAGAACTTTCGGTCGAGAGACCAGAATTCTCTTAAAAAAAGGAGAAACTCCGGTTGACATTGAAGGATCCCAAAAGAGCAGAGAAACTCCGGTCGAGCGACGAGACCTTCCGAAAAAGAGGATAACTTTCGGCCAACAGAAAAGTAGTTGCGGCACGAACTTCCGTCCCAGGTGGAGAATCCCCAAAGAAGACTTCCCGTCCACCGACGGGTGTTTCCGGTTACGAAGTACAGTGAGATATCAGCGCACGAGGATAAACGGATCGCACTGAAGACAACTATGACTGCAAGGTCGACCACTGGCCGGCGCACAATCGAAGCGACTGCCAGGTGTTGACAGCGCGTCTATGAGTGACGGTGATGACAGATGTGCCCGCGATCATCCTCGTAACTTACGAGGCGTTGACTCTTCGTATCTCGCTAGCGAAGTGATCAGATGCGATTAGTTCGCGAGAGGAAAACGGAGTGTGTACCTTCGATAACAAGTATCAGGATGTCGTGCCACGTCAGTATGAGGATTCAAGGACTTTTCATCGTGTTCCTGTCCTGTGCAGGTACGTACGCATTTTTCTTGTGTCGTTATTCGTCAGGCAGTGTTTTTGCACATTCGTTCCTCCTTGAGATTTTTTTTTGGGAAATTGTACCAATAAAGTCGACCTATTACGAACAATATTATATATTTTTGGAAAACTGTACGGAAAAAGTATGTATCACGTACGAAGAATAAGCTCTACCTCGGATAATATTACGAACAAGGTTTTAGTAATATTGTTATGAACAAAATGCTATTTGTATTTTATTTTTTAAAATAGAGAGAATTTCGAGAGAGAAAAAATTGTATAGAAAATAGTAAATTTTAATATGAGTTTTTAAAACTTCTCTCGTCATAATTTCAGATAAAGAAACGAAAATGTTATGTGTCGTATTTCAGAAGAAAAGTATTCTTTGCCGTATTATTTGCCACACGTGGCTTCTGTCGTTTCGTGATAATGTAAATACAATAAATATTACTTGTAATATATTGAAAAAGACTATTATATACTATTTTGCATCACTTCAAATTAGTACTTATTTTGCGATTTTTTACGTGCTATAGCTTTACAAAAAAATAACAAAAATAGAATATCATAAGAGGAACAAATGGACAAGGTAAATGGTATGCAAAGATTAGGAAAAGTGAAATAGATTTTTGACGATATATATATATATATATATATATACACATATATATTTTTTTTATAGGCCCAATTTTATTCTAAAAGAATACGATTGCAGTGTGAAAAATTCGTAATAAAACGGGAAACAAAATTTACGCGGTTTATTTTATTTTAATGTAAATGTATTTTATTTCATTCTTCCATTTCTCTCCAACAGAAGTTCACAACACCAAGGTAGACGTCGAATAATTATTGAAAATTAGATCGTGAACAATATTGACAGTTGTGTAATTTGACGGCCTTTTTTTTAATCTTATTTTTTCTCTAATTTGAGTTACTTTCTAAATGGTTAGTTGAATACCTGTTATTCGATTTAAATTGTGATTTATATATATATATATATATATATATATATATATATATATATATATATATATATATATGGGGCGTTCCATACCATTTCGAACGGTCAAAAAGTTGTCCACACTCAAAAAAATTGAAATTTGGTCAAATTATTTAATTATATGAAAAAAAACAATGTAAATTTTTTCAAAATTTTTGGATTGCATTTTCTCGAGTTTTTCTAAATTTCAAAATACCGTTATATCTTGTGAGCATTTGATTTAACAGAAAAATGTTAAAGACAAAAAAGTTGCAATTTGACATGAACGTTTTGAAAAAATTTTGTTCTGAATTTTTCGAGTTTAAAAAATGCCCATTTTCACCAAAATTATACAAACATTTTTTTTTCGGTCGGTATGTCACTTTTGATTTTTCTCAAAAAATTCCAACAAATACTCCAATACTCTGAAGTGTGTCCAGTAACACCTATTTTTTTCAAAGTGGCGCGATTCGTTGTTCCAAACCTGTGCTTTGGTTTATTATTATGAGATATTTTTTTTTAGACAAATCAATTATTATTAAAAATTATTCTCTCCCAAATTTTTCCCACATTTTTCAGGTAATAAACATCTATAACAGTGATAATTTTTTTGAGCTTAATCATAAATTATCGGTAAGGTATACAAAGTTAACCTTGCCATTCAAAGTAACGTTCGTCGTCCAACATGAAAAATGTGATACAAAGTTACGTCGTCGTGCAATATGGACATATCATTCGTTGATGCCATCATCAAAATAATTACTCATGAATTAGTTTGCAACAAGGCACTCGAGAAACCACCAAGAAAATTCAAAGGAAGCATATGACTTCTCTGCTTGGCTCACACCATGCAACCTAGTGTAAAAAAATCAAAACACACTGAGAACTCCGATAGTATTTTGGCCTGGAGGGGGAATGTTGACAAACTGAAGGATGTACAAGGCATTTGACGGCGCACATTACTTTGTATGGCAAGGTTAACTTTGTATACCTTACCGATAATTTATGATTAAGCTCAAAAAAATTATTACTGTTATGGATATTTATTACCTGAAAAATGTGAGAAAAATTTGGGAGAGAATGATTTTTAATAATAATTTATTTGTCTAAAAAAAATATCTCATAATAATAAAAAAACAAAGCACAGCTTTGGAACAACGAATCGAGCCACTCTGAAAAAATAGGTGTTACTGTACACACTTCAGAGTATTTACTGGAATTTTTTTGAGAAAAATCAAGTGACATACCGACCGAAAAAAAATATTTTTGTATAATTTTGGTGAAAATGGGCATTTTTTAAACTCGATAAATTCAAAACAAAATTTTTTCACAAAGTTCATGTAAAATTGCAACTTTTTTGTCTTAAACATTTTTCTGTTAAATCAAATGCTTACGAGATATAACGGTGTTTTGAGAATTTTGGAATTTAAAAAAACTCGAGAAAATGCGATCCAAAAATTGTAAAAAAATTTACACATTTTTTTTCATATAATTAAATAATTTGACAAAATTTCAATTTTTTTGAGAGTGGACAACTTTTTGACCGTTCGAAATAGTATGGAACGCCCCATATATATTTAAATCACAATTTCATTAATTAAAACACCTCTTTTGCTCTGCGCAAAATTTTATGTACTTATTTATTTATTTGTGTATCAATTTATTTCTGGAAAAGTCAATTTCATCAATCTACCTGGCAAGAATAGTTAGAAGAAATTAAGTTCTAGGTCAGGCTCCAGTAACAGGTTGCTCTACGACTGCAAGGGGTTCGAACGTTCTCTCGTGCGAATGTCATAAATTGAACTTGACTGCGCATATTGATGCCGACAATTCAGAAAAATCTGGCCCTATATATCTTGCGTTTCGCAGCCCAAGGAATTTTTACCAAGAAAAAAACGATTTTTTAATTTATTCTCTTCAAAATCCCCGGATAGTTTTGAACATTTTATCCAAAAAACAGTCCACGCCTATTTATGTGAATATTTTTCGTGGACACAGAAATATTACTAACAGATTTTGCTTATTTAGTTTGTGGCAATCGATAAAATTATTCCACAATCCCTTGCACTTCCAATTTGGTGTTTTATTTTTTTATGGCAAGGGTTATACAGTCAATAAATATCGCGATATTCATGATCCCGTAAATATTTATTGATATCTAAACGCGTCATCATCTATATTGACAGTGTTTTGAGACCGATGTCGCGATATGGGATCGCGATATGTATTGAGCTTTCGCGAGCTCATCGGTGAAAATGTTGTATTTCGAAAAATTAGATGAAATAAAAGAAAAATAATAGAATATGCAATCTGCAAGATACATGTTTTTACACTTTTCCGGAAATATACTTGGGGCCAATCAAGGAATAAAAGAAGAAAATAATAAGAGAAACACCTGTGCAGAAAATGAAATGAAGTAAAAAAACAATAATTATTAACAGCCGTATCGATAGCGTCTTACAAATACAATTTTTTTCATAAAAAATTAAGATAAATTTCGTTTTATATTGATTGCAAAGAAAAATAATTAAAAATACAATATGCTATACATCACTTTATTATACTATTGATATCCAAATAACCTATCTAAAATTTTTTTCAACGATATTGATTTTTAATTAAATTGAAACGACTGAAAACCAATTTGCAAAAAATACCAGCACTTCACCATCCCCCAAAATTCTCATAAAGAACTAACGCAATTAAGAACATTTGAAACACTAATATTTAACAATAATAACACACAAAAGTGATTTACCAATTAACGAGGGATCAACAGTTTTTGCACAAACCGAAACATGAAAAATTGCGTATAATCTTTTTTTTAATACTGTTTTGTTTCAACAAGCAAAAACGCTCTTTTTTAAATTAAGAAAAATTCTCATTTCGTCAATGAGGGCTCTGAGTTTATTTATTTCTGGTGAATGGATGATACACTAGAAAGATTACTCCGGTGGTTTGGCGTCGAATATCTATCAAGGTATTCGAGTATTGCAAACGTTTTTTTTTTCCAAGAAGAAGCATCACCTTGCATCACCTTCGCGTGATAATCTACCGCAATCTTCGTCTCACAGCAACTATGCATAGCTCGAAATAAAATTCTAAAAAATATCTAATGAACAAAAGTCCTATGAATCTAAAAAATGTTTCTTTTTTTATCGTAGCACTGGGGAGCTGCCTCATGATGGACGAAGATAAGCTTTCGAATAATTTTACAGCAGCTGTTGGGGAGTACGTCGTATTCAATTGTCACCTTGATTTCCCACATGATTTACCGATACCTTATATACTACATTGGAATCGTGACGTAAGTGATTAGGTGTACTGTGATTTTACCAATATATACTAATATATATACATACATACATACATACATACATACATACATATATATATATATATATATATATATATATATATATATACTAATATATATATACATGTATACATTTTAGTATATTTACTAACATATACTAATAAATATAAATATAGGGTGTCTCAAAATTACCTGGCATTTAAATTTATTAATAAAACGTATTATTTATTTGAAAAGAAGGCATATTTTTATTTTAATATAAGGTAAAAATATAAAAATGGCCGGCTCTCCCTGTTTGCCAACGTTCACGCTTTTGACGAAATTTCCTATAACATTTTGGCATAATTCCGGACTAATTTAATTATGGTGAGTCCAATTGCAACCTTGTGCTCCGGAATGGTCTGTGGATCATTGTCATACACTTTTCCTTTCAGAAAACTCCGAAGAAAGAAGTCCAATGGCGTCAAATTTAAATTGTCAGAGTACTTTGAGACACTCTTTATACAGTCGAACCTCGATATAACGAAGATTTGTCCATTCCTTTTCGATAGACACTGGAAACCTTGACACCATAATAATATACATTATGCTCTAATTGCTCATTGCTTGTAAAAATTTCTCTAATTTAAATCTTTCTTTCTTTAAAAAATATCCCTATATTTATAGTACTAATATATTTTTTTTAAAGAACATTGTAAGGAACATGATCGCGCCATAACGATACCTCAATATAACGAAAACTCGGTATAACGAACTTCCCTAGAGATTCATTATATCGAGGTTCGACTTTATATACATTTAAAATACATTTTGATGACTTGGAAACTTTTTTTGTCAAAATAAATATATCAGATTGAACCGGTGCGACGGTCAAGTGGTTAGCGTGCTCGCCACTCAACCAGCGGACCGGAAGGTCCCGGGTTCGAATCCCAGTCGCGTACATTTCATCGTGAAATGTTTTTCTTTGGCATTTCGCGGCGAAATAAGACTAGTTCCACGACTGGAGGGCGAACTTGATGACCGGCTGTGTTGGTATAGGTTTTCCGCAGTTTCCCTATACCCATGACAGAAATGTCATAAATATAATACAGAGGGGGCGAAGTCGGCTGCGGCCGCATGCAGGAGGGAACAGGGAGAAAGGTGAAGAAAAGAGGAGTAAACAGTAGAGGAAAGAAACGGTCACAATGGGGGGGGGGGGGGGGAATAGGTAACAAACGCGAACAGCGTGTACTTTACGGAAAAACAAATAGAAAAAATATATCAGATTGAAATGAAACACCCGTTGTATAAGGTCGAAAGTTTCAAATACACCGAATATATATATATATATATATATATATATATATATGCATATTGCGATACATAACTTTACAGGTGTATACGCTTTGATGTAATGGAAAATTTCAATCCGCACGATAGATACGATCGATTAACTTTTTTTCCCTCAAGTTTGACACCCGTTGCATAACAAACAAAAAAAAGAAAGATTAAGTAGTTTCGCCGTGTACACGTGTGCGCGTAACAGGCTTTGGTCTCCGATGGCGACTGGTTTATCAATCATTGTACATATCCTGGTCACAATAATCGACATTAATATACACAGGGTGTCCCAGTGGAAAGATACACTTGCTGCGGTATCGCAAATGCGACAGGTTTTGGTAACAAGTGTTTAAACGAAAGTAGTATTATTTTGGACGGGTAACGTGGTTGGGGGACCACGTTTGAGGTTTTTTTTTCGTGCGGGGCACCTACACAGGTCCTATTAGGCAGAAATACTTTTCGGAAATTGTTGTCAAGATTTTTGGGATTCCTTTTTACGTTATTTTTACAAAAGCCATTTCGGAATTTTACGATTTTTAATCCTCCTCTATGAGTGCCAAAATTGGCGTTTATTAATTTTTTCCAAATATTATTGTTGCCCTCTACGTGGACAAGATGGAGCTGTCTCAGATTGAATTTCCACACGTCTGTATTTCGCCATTCAAGGGACAAAACACCAAAAATATGTTTTCCCATTTCGAGATTTTACCGTCTCGTGACCTTGGAATTCTGACTCAAGATCAAACTAATTTAGTAGCCGCCTCAAAACTAAACAACTTTTGTTCTAAACATTTCTTCCTTAGTCTCGTAGTTTTTTGTATATTTGTGCATATGTTTTTTTCACGGGCCACCCTGTATATTGATATGCGTACATGTGCGATAGAGCTTGTGCCTTTCGGACACTACACGCCATTGTCACCCGCATCGCACTAATGCTCGAACGAAGATCCCTTTGAAACGGGAAATCCATTATACAGGACGGTCTGATATACCGGGTGTCTCATTTCAACAAAACAGATCGCATTGTACAACAACCAATTTCTCAAACAAAACAAAAACGTAACGAAAATTATTTGTCTACTTGACAGATACCTTCGATTTTATTACGCAGCCATAATTTGTTTTGCGTTCAATTTTCGATACTTTTACAATATGGAGTAAAGCGAATGAGCATAAGGTCGAGATAGAAACGTCGGCGAAAAACAGCGACGTTTAGCTCTTCGGTAGTTATCAAGGACAATTGAACTAACCGCGAAGGTCCATTAGAAGAAGGAAAGGGGAGGGCGGTGTAGAGGGTTCGGGGGGTTGGGGGGGGGCAGACGCATTAAAGGCAAACCTTTAAACGCTCCGGCTGCTGTACTTGCCTAATTTGCATACTTGAACAAAGTACAAGCCGGACTATCGCTTTATTATATCCCGAGAACCCCAACGTTGGCACGATGTGACAGCAGGCGTCCCACTGCATCCACATTGTATATAAATATATATATATATATACATGTATATAAAACACAATAGCGTTTATCTGGCGCGGTTTAACTAGACGTTCGTGACGTGTCGACCATTAATTTGTCCTAGAAGTTATCCCAGACCGAAGCTTTCTAGCCACGATCGAGTCTGGCATTTTGAGGTTATGAATCTTCGATCTAAAGTGTGTATTTCGAATATTCGTGTATGAGGGTGGCATTTTCTCCGCATTTTCATTGGTCAGTAGTGTCATTTTGGGGTCAAATTTTGACAAGTCAAAATGTTGACAGCGGGTTCGAGTGGTGGTTAGTTGGCAGTGCGAAGGAATGTTGCGGTATCGCGGTGACAGAATGAAGCGTAAAGTAGCTGACGTCGTAAATTGGCGACCCACGCGCATCTGTACGCGACGTGCGCACACGTTACAGTTTAACCCAGATCATCCAGATGTACGATGTTTATGAGCACATACCGCTTGAGAATAGCGATGGTCTTGAAATTCGTCAGATGCGTCAGATTGTAATTATAGTTTGGACGGAAGATAAGTGGAGAGACACTTGATCGTCTTACTGGAGGTTGTCAAGATTTTTGAGGTTATGCTGCGCACGCTGCTGAGATTATGGTGCACATTTTTTAGGGTTGTGCTATTTTTTGACGTTTGGGCTCGAGAGGGTCTCGAGATTTGGCTGGTTGAGGTTTTTGAGGTTATGTTGCGCACGTTTTCGAGGTTATGGTGCATGTTTTTTGAGGTTTTGCTATTTTTTTAAAGTGAATCGTCTTTTCAGAGGTTTCCAAGGTTTCTGAGGTCATGTTGCGCATGCTTTCGAGGCTATAGTGTCAATTTTTTAGATTCTGCTCATGTGTCTCGAGATTTGGCTGGCTAAGGTTTTTGAGCTCGTGTTGCACACGTTTTCGAGCTTATGTCGAAAATTTCATGAGGTGATGTCCATTTTTCAAAGGCTGTGCAGGGTCACGCGATTATGCTGTTTAATGTCCATTGAGAATAGGGTGAACACTTTTATGAGGTTACGTTGCGACTGCTTTCCAGGTTATGCTAAAATTTCTGTTTGAGTGCATATTGTTAATATTTTGGCGACAAGGTTACGAAGGTTTTTGAAGTTAGGTTGTAAATGTTTTTGAGGTTACGTCTTGTCTGTTTTCGAGGTTATGTTATGAGTGTTCTCTACGTTGTGTTGGTAGGTTTTGAGGTTAGGTTAGGTTAGGAATGTCGTCAAAGTTAAGTCACAATTGTTTTCGAGCTTAAGTTATGATTAGTTTTCATGGTGTGGTTAGGAATGCTTTCAACGTTGGGTTGCGATAGTTTTCGTGGTTAGGTTATGAACATTTTCATGACGCTATAATTTCTTCGGTGTCCTGCAGTCAGTGCTATTTTCGTTTACGCAATTTTTTTAACCGCTTTGTTCCGACCAGTTTTAAGGTTATGTTGAGAATGTTTGCTCACAGGTTAACCAATTGTAATTGAGATGTTTCATAGATTAATGGGTAGTAATGCTTAATGATTCGTAGGGGAGACTGCGTAAATTTGGTCGATTGTTACCATCCGACAATTGTGCCTTTATTATCCAGCACATATTGTCAGCATTATCGTCCATCCGACTTTCCGGAGTTAATTGGCTGTCAGTCTATATTTTGGATACCTTGCATTTAAGAATGTTTCTCGCAGACATTTTCAACCGATAAAAACATTAATATGCAATAATCATATCGAGAGATGAATTAAAATTATTTCATGCAAGGGTCCAACCACTAAACCTATTTTATGAAATTCGTATGCAATGTATTGGTTCTTTTTTTAGAACTTTCATATAAATATTATTAATACTATTCTAATGGATACGTATAAAAAAATTCTCGATTCTTTAACAATACGAAAAATATTGATCATTTATAAAAATGTCGCCATCTTTGTCGGACCCCCTTCGGGATGTAGTGATTTGCGGTGACCATCATCAAATTTGACTGGATTATCTGAAATCAAAAATTCAAAAAAAAATCATCAGTTTAATAATAACTCTAGTCCTTCATCGACGCTTTTTTTTCAAAAATTAACAAAATGGCGGCTTCCGACAGATAACTTTCGATTTTCGAACAAAAATTCGCTCGGTTGTTAAAAAAAAATAGAAATTTTCAACCAAAATGAAAATCCTTCGATCAAGGACTAGTTTTTAATGCTATCAATAAGCACACCAAATTTCATGAAATCCATCGAGTGGTTTTTTAATTATAGTGGTCACCGACTTGAAAAACATAGTTTCGAGAAAAATGCGTTTAAAGTTTTTCGATGTCGATACGGTATTAAATGTTCGTAAAATTTTTAGCTCGATGGATGAAGCTAAACTTTTGTTATGTATTTTGATCCGCTGAATCCGAATATCACAATTTTTTGCCGAAAAGTCGACCATTCAATTGTTTATAGCCAATGGTTAAAACAATTTTTCAAAAAATTAATGTTTTTCCGGATGAATTTTTTTTTTTTTTACATTTTGGGCAATTTTAAAACGAAAGTATTTTTCATGAAATTTTGCTAAAGCTAATATTTTTTGAGTAATACATTTTTGAATATTTCTGAAAGAGTTTTCCAATTTTACACTTCATTTATGAATAGAAATACTAATTAAAAAATTACTTACATCGAATCATCAATTCCTGGCCCATACAATAAAGCTTCTGCCGATGTGAAAGCTTCCAAAATATCAATTTGTTGTTGTCTTCGAAGCATTCTACCTTCCGGGTATTATCGTTTGCGCGTTTGTCAGCCGCTACCTGCCATGGGGACCCGACGCCCCTTCACTAATTGTGGGATATCCCGGAAACTATTAATCGGATTGACTTGAAATTTTCAGGGAATATTTTCAAAACATTATACTTCAGAAAAATGTTTTTAAAAAAATCGATTTTTTTTAAATTCTGACTGCATCTCACCTCTTAGTCAGTTGTCGATGTTTAAAAACAAAAAAACATCCATTGCCAAATTTGTACCAAACAGACAGACAAGAAAGCGACTTAGTATTGCATTGTCATCCAGTTCTGAGATACGTTTAAAGTTTCCAGTCTCTAGCTCATCTGGAAGTTAGTTTAAAATCGAATGCAAAATTTGTACCAAACAGACAAACAGACAACGAGCAAAGCGCGTTAAGGCCTTAGGCCACAGTAATGGGTATAAAATCATGTGCGAATTTAACAATTTTTTTCGTATGAGAAAGTGATTCACTCATAAAATTAATGACACATCTATTTATTATGAATATCAAGCTGTTCGAATTTTTTTTCCGATGCACAAAAGTGTCGACTCCTCGAAACTTCTCGAAACAGCTTTTTTCAAATTGGCGTGACAAATAACTTTAACAATTTTCACTCGATTTACTTCAAATTTAAAAGTTATGTTCCTAATTGCATTCCGCAGAGAAGTACGTACGGAATTTCCGATTAATCGAAAACTTTTCATTTTATGAGTAGTTTGTGAGCAGTTATAACAGAATTTTTCACTGAAAATTCATTTCTCAAGTTTAAATACCTACAACTTTTGAAAAAAAATTAAATTCCGTACGTACTTCTCTAGGTATTCTAATGTAGATTGACGAGAATATTTGTTTTTTGTGCTAGGTAAAAAACTGTGGATGCTAAATGTCACGCCGCGGAGCGTCTTAAAAAAACGACAACAAAAGAAAATCTAGTAGTCGGCCATTTGGTACATCGAAAATATATATATATATATTTTTTCTAACAGTTTGATATTCAAACTAAATAGGTGTGTAATTAATTTTATGAGTGAATCACTTTTTCATACGAAAAGATTGTCAAATTCGCACATGATTTTATACCCGTCACTGTGGCCTAAGGCCTTAATAAAAACGTGGTAAAATTAATGTTTCCAGTATTTACCTTATCAGCAATAAGCTTTCTAAGTGCTCGTGCAGGAGAAAAGATGCAACTTTGTAATGACTCCAGTGATACGCCTTTATATTATTGTTTCGAGTCCGCGCATGTTACCACAAACAAAAAACTTCTAAATGTTTTGGAAAAAAAATTGATGAGAATAAGGCCAATTAAAAAAAAATCAACTATCTGCTCAGATAGTTGATTTTTATTCTAATTATTCCGTATACAGTCTAACCTCGAAATAACGAATCTCGAAGGAAGTTCGTTATACCGACTTAGAGCATAAATTAGCAATTAGAGAATAGTGTATAGGATTATGTCGTATCAAGGTATCGGGTGTCTATCGGAAGGGAATGGACAAATCTTCGTTATATCGAGGTTCGACTGTGTTAGAATAATTCCCTATTTTTTCCTATGGCAATTATTAGTAACAGGTATGAATGTAAAATTAATGTGATTAATGATTTTATCAGCATTGTTTTTCGTGTTCGAACTAAAAGATTTAGCCAGCAAAAAAGTGGGGATAGTAAAAATAAAGGAAAATGAATTTTTGTTGAAAGGTAACGTTGAATTATTTCTCACGTAAAAATCATTTGTAAAATGTTTAAAATTGAAATAATTCATGAAAAAAATTCAATAAATATAAAAAATGCACAACCACAATTTAAGATACAACAAATGCTTTCTCCAATAAAAATTGCAATAATAAACCAGAAAATGCCCGCTGCCTCAGAAAATGACCAAATCCAAACAGGCTGAAAAAAATATAAATCGAAGCACATACGCGGGAGGGAAGCGAGTGGATTCCGGAGCGTCGTCTCTGCACGAGACGATGAAATGATGAAAGTTAATCTGAGTGTTCCCTAGCCACGATGGGTATGCAAAGCAAGTTCTGCACTCTGGTAATTGAAATACGAGAGAGAGAGAGGGGGGGGGGGGGCTGCATTATATTCTGTTGCGGAGAGTCTAAAGCAACTGGAGAGTTTCCTACGCTCGGTGAGGCAACGCTGCAAGCCCAGCCTCGGTGGCAATAGCAATAGTAGGTCACTGCTAATGCATTGTCAAACAATTAAGCCTCATTAGCACCATTTTTCAAACCCTAGCCAGGGACCAGTCGCCTCGGGACGTTCCCAACACTTGGCGAATCCACCTCGAATCGCGTACTTACTTATCCACCTAAAAGCACATTTGCGAATAGGAATTTAAAAGGAAGAAGGGACGATTGTGGCGAATCTAAATGGACCATTTTCGAAAAACGACCTTGGAAGTGATTTTTTTGGTATTTGAAAAAGGGAAGAGCAAATTCTGAGAGAATTTTTTTGACATTTTTTGAAGTATCTTAACGATTTTTTTTCAAAACAGGAAGTGAAGATTCATGTACCTACCATAATCGTAGGCTCCTGACCTTAAGTCAAGCCTCAAATCCATCAAGTTAGCGACCTTAAGTCGACACCCAAGTCTCTTTTCTTCGAAGTTTTTACCGTGAATCAACACTCGAGTATCTTGTCCTCAAACTTGTGACGTCAAGTTAACACTTAAGGCCTTAGGCCACTCCAGAGGCCCAAGAAATAGGCTTTTTGGGGATTTATTTTTCAGAAAAATTACAAAATATATCGAGATAACAAAAAAGGGTGTTTGTCATACATATCAGTGACTGTATACAATAATTTTTTTGAAGCCATTAATTTCAAAATGGCGGCTTTGCCGCGTTTATCTCGCAACGGCATTTTTTAAGTTGGCCAGAAACATAACACATACAATTTTCAACCGATTCACTTGAAATGTTGAATATATCTTGAAAAATACATTGTCTATGGAAGTACGTAGGATTTTTTTTTATCCTGCATACTTCATTTGTTATTAACGATTTTTTAGGCAAGTTTTTGGAAAGTGATAAATTTGCCTGAAAAATCGTCTGACAATTGTTAATAACAAGTGAACTGTGCAATATAAAAAAAATCTTACGTACTTCGACAGACAATGTATTTTTCTATATATATATTCAACATTTCAAGTGAATTGGTTGAAAATTGTCTGAGTTATGTTTCCGGCCAACTCAAAAAATGCTGTTTTGAGATAAACGCCGCACAGCCGCCATTTTGAAACTAATCGCTTCAAACAATTATTATATGGGTCATTCCATGTCAAATCGACAAATTTTTTACCTGACCCCCTTTGATTTCGCTGAAAATTTTCTATCTTTTTCTACCCCCCGAAAGTTATTTTTCAGAATTTTTTCAAATTTTTTTTCCCGACTCAAAAATAGTTATGAATTTTTGAAAAAAACCGCTCTTTTATTTTTAAATTGCCAGAACTTTTTCAAAAATTGACCGTTTGGGAACTTTTTTTTTTCAAAATTTTTGTTTTTAAATGTAGTTTTCGAAAAAAAATATGAAAAAATTTTCAGAATCCCAGATATATGAAATATTTTAGTTTTTTTGAAAAAACCGTAATTTTCGCAAAGTCCGACCGTTTTTTTTTTTTTTATTTTGCTCTAAAAATACTTCAACTAATTCTGCAATGATCCCCGTTAATCAAAAGATGTGACGACAATCGCTTCTAATTTTTTTTCTTCATTATAAAAAAATTTTTGTTGAATTTTTGCTGATTTTATATAACTTTGTTATGAAATTTTTTTTATTTCCTCGTGAAACCTCAAAAGTTGAAAAATAAAATTTTATTGGAGAATTTCAAGTGATTATCGTCCAAGAAATTGTTATTTAAAAAAAAAAATAATTTTTTTCTCTCATTGACGTTATTTTGTCATGTTTCAGTACCAAAATGACGTTAAGTTGTCATATTTCAGTACCAAAAAAAAACGTCCATAAGAGTAAAAAAATAACGTCAATGAGAGAAAATTTTTTTTTTTTTTTTAAATAACAATTTCTTGGACGATAATCACTTGAAATTCTCCAATAAAATTTTATTTTTTAACTTTTGAGGTTTCACGAGGAAATAAAAAAAATTTCATAACAAAGTTATATAAAATCAGCAAAAATTCAACAAAAATTTTTTTATAATCAAGAAAAAAAATTAGAAGCGATTGTCGTCACATCTTTTGATTAACGGGGATCATTGCAGAATTAGTTGAAGTATTTTTAGAGCAAAATTAAAAAAAAAAAAAACGGTCGGACTTTGAGAAAATTACGGTTTTTTCAAAAAAACTAAAATATTTCATATATCTGGGATTCTGAAAATTTTTTCATATTTTTTTTCGAAAACTACATTTAAAAACAAAAATTTTGAAAAAAAAAAAGTTCCCAAACGGTCAATTTTTGAAAAAGTTCTGGCAATTTAAAAATAAAAGAGCGGTTTTTTTCAAAAATTCATAACTTTTTTTGAGTCGGGAAAAAAAATTTGAAAAAATTCTGAAAAATAACTTTCGGGGGGTAGAAAAAGATAGAAAATTTTCAGCGAAATCAAAGGGGGTCAGGTAAAAAATTTGTCGATTTGACATGGAATGACCCATATACAGTCACTGATATGTTTGATAAACACCCGTTTTTGTAATCTCCATTTATTTTGTACTTTTTCCGAAAAAAATCCCTCAAAAGCCGATTTTTTCGGCCTCTAGAGTGGCCTAACCCCTTAAGGCCCTTGAGGTCTTATTTGCCTTCAAATCTTGTGACAAAATCCTTCATCTTCAAGGTTGCGTACTAAGTTCAAGTCTCCCATTTTCGACCTTTTGACTTTAACATAAATCTCAAGTACGCTCTTAAGCTTCCGACCTTGAGGCAAGACGCAAATCTATAAAGTTAGTGACCTTAAGTCGAGACCCAAGCCCCTTGTCCTTGAGGTTTTTTACCTTGAATCAACACCCGAGTATCTTGTCCTCAAGCTTTTGGCGTTAAGTCAATACTTAAGGCCCTTGAGGTCTTATTTTCCTTCGAACCTTGTGGCAAAATCCTTAATCTTCAAGGTTGCGCAATTACTTCAAGTTGCCCATTCTAGAGCTTCTGACCTTAACATAAAACGCAAGTACGCTCTTGAGCTTCCGACCTTGAGTCAAGACTCAAGTTCCTGGAGTTAGTGACCTTAAGTAAAAACCTCATTCCCTCGTAATAAAAACTCCGGCCTTGAATCAAGGCTCGAGTATTTCATCCTCAAGTTTTTGACTTTAACAAGTCAGTACTCAAGGTTCTCGAAGTTTTATTTGAGCTCTGACCTCGGAGCAAACCCTCCGTTCTCGCGGTCACGATCTGTGCCAAGATTTATGACCCTCGTCATCAAGTCCACGACCTCGAGTCAAGACTCGTGTCCCTCGTCATTAAGGTCACGACCTGATCTAAGACTCTTGTCCTTCGTCGTCAAGGTCATGACCTGAGCACGAAATTAAGGTCTCTTGTCGTCAAGTTCATAGATGCATCCAACGTTTCAGGGGCGAACAATTTTCTCCTGGTACGAAGTCCCAGGCTATGAGACGGCGAACAGCGTGCTGTCAATCGCCGATGACTATGCAGGTCGAATACACTTGCTCGAGGGACCTGTCAGCCGTGAATACGGACAGGGCAGCATAAACCTTACTAACATACGGGAACGCGATCAGGGCTGGTTCGAATGCAAAGTCATATTTCCTGACCGATCACCAAGCTCGAGAAACAACGGCACATGGTTCTTTTTGAGTATCGAAGGTAAGCTCTTTCTACAAACGCCATTCGGAACTAGTATGAACATGACATTTTTCTCGCTTTTAAGCAGGGGAAACTTCGTTTTCGAAAAATTGTGTACAAAGAGAAAAGTGTTCGGAATGTTTCAACACAATGTAAAAAAACAAAAAAGTTCTGTAATAATTTCTCGAAAAAATGATGTTGTATTATGTATCGAAATGCAATTTTCGAAGAAAAAATCCCCCGATATGTTTGCTAAAACCTGCCAAGAATTTTCGGAAACATTGATCGTTCCTTTGCTATCAGATGAAATTTTCGAAACATACTTTATCCAAATATTTTTTCAACAATTTTTCAAACATGGAAACCTCGTGTGTAGCGAGAAATAATTTGATATATATATATATATATACACAGTAGAACCTCGATTATCCGAACCAATTAGGACCGAGACTAGTTTGGATAATCAAAAGTTCGGATAATCGAAACGTGGGTTTTTTGGGATGAGATCATAAACAACACCTTTTTACATAAAAACAGTACATACATATATCAGGTGTTTAATATATATATATATATATTTATATTTTAAACACCTGAAAAAAGTCGAATGCCTTTTTTAATATTTTTTAAATAAAATCGTCCATTTTTGATTGACGAACGGCCGTAACGCGTTTTTGAGGGGCTAAGTCTCGCAGCCGTTTGAGAAGGAGAAGTTGCGTTGGGTCGCTCATTGTTGCTCACGGCAGTGGCAGCGAGAAACAATGTATCTTTCGTGCCAACGTTCGGATAATTGAGCGTTCGGATAAACTAAGCCATCGTTCGGATAATTGAGGGTTCGGATGATCGAGGTTCGGATAATCGAGGTTCTACTGTATTTTAAAAAACGAAAACTCAACTATTTCACAATTCGACAAATTTTCAACAATTTATCGATAAGTGTACACTTCTTTTGTAGTAAAATGAAATTTTTGTAGCAATCCATGTTCTAAAATAGCAAGAAACAACGTCCGAATTGAATTTCTAATCATTTTTCTAAAACGTATGTGTTTCTAAAAATCCTGAGCTTGGTATGACCATAATCGTTGTATATTTTGAAATTATTAAAATTACATCATAATTATAATAGTCATTATGTTCGTAAAATTACCAAAATGCCATTATAGTTACAACAATTAAATGCAACATCTATAAATACTTTACAAATACTTTCCTCTCTCCTGCTAAATTGATAACACTAACCAAAAAGCCCAACAGCTAGCATTTCTCGACCGTTAGACCGGAACGCATCCTGGAATACTGTTCAACTAATGCTTGAAAAAAACCAGAATTGATTCAACGAGATATAGGTGAATCGGGCTTCATCAGGTCAATCGAACAACAACGATAGGAGGTTATATCAAAGCCTCTGAATAGCGAGGCACCACGCCTATCCGGTTTACTTTTTCCGAACGACAGTGTAACTCATTGCCCGAAGTGATAAAAGACACTTCCAGGCGATTTGAGGCTGTGTGTTAATGGGGACGCGAAAAGCGATTTATTTTGCATTGCGTGTGAACGAGCCGCGTGGAAAGAGCAGTGGAAATTGTGCTGCATGTATCTAACAATAAGCTGCAAGATTTTTATGTTTTAAAGAAAAAAATTTGATTGGCAGTGAATGTTCCGAAAAATGTTTGAAATCTTTTCGTATCAAGTAATGTTTTCCAAACGTTTCACTAAAATATTATTCCCAATTGTTGATAACATTTTTATAATATTATAAACGAACATTGGTGATTTTTGGCAGATTTTTATGGTATGGCCAAGAGTTGCTGAAAATGTCAGCGTGTTTGAACAAATAACTGCAAACAGAACCAAATAACCCAAACAAATCCAAAAACACATGCAGAGTCAATCGAGGATTCAGCTGACGTAAAATTGATTCGTGATAATTAAGCAGTAGATCGTAGAGATCCCTTACTAACCGAAAACCGGACAGACTAATTAAAACGTTCAATGCAGGCGCGTCGCCGACGGACGATGTTCCAGGTGAAAATCTACTGGCTATACCACCCGTCAACAGAACGGTGATGGAGGGTGACGACGTAGATTTCGAGTGCGTCGCCAACGATGCGACGTCCATTGTCACGTGGCTCCGTGACGGCATCGAGATTACGGAATTGGAGGTAGGATTGGCTGATAGATTGCCATCTGATTGGTTGATGAAACCAATCGTTTAGATCCTAGATACGCGGTGATCCTTCAGGATCACATTTGGACGAGAACGATTCTTTAAAGTTGATCGAATCGAATTTACGACAGGATCTGAGGTTCAGAGCTTTGATAAACGACAATGGCACACTGGAGATTCGACCCGCTGCGATTGGTGATCTCGGAGAGTACACGTGCGTCGTTACGAGCACTCAGGGTGACACCCAAAAGGCATCAGCGTTCCTCAATGTTCAGTGTAAGTGTCGATGACGTCTCAGATGGACAGTTACTGACAAATTTCAGTCGTTTTCTTCAAAAACGTACATTCCCTGCCAAAGGTTTGATTCGATCAGAATTTCACTAGTTCGCGATTCAACAAAAATCTGGAAGAATCAGGGAAAAAACTCTCAGGTTTGGTCTGATTCGAAGCTGATTGAATCTGACTATCTTTTGATCCCGGTTTGAATCGAGTCAGTGCTTTGGAAGTACAAGGTCACATCAAAGGATAAAACTAGTGCATTATCAATAGACATTAGCGGTTCATCAGAGCGGTTCCGGGCTATTTACAGATAAGGCAAAAGTTATTTACGCACCTCGAGATGTTTTTCTACCATATGGAAAACCCGGTCGCCTGGACTGTCACTTCAGAGCGAATCCGCCCCTGACCAATTTGCGTTGGGAGAAGGACGGATTCCTGTTCGATCCCTATAACGTGCCGGGGGTCTTTTATCGCCGAAACGGATCCCTGTACTTCAGCAAGGTGGACGAAACCCACTCCGGAAGTTACAGTTGTACGCCGTACAACGAATTGGGCACGGAAGGGCCCAGCCCAGCGATTTCTGTGGTGAGCATGTATCTCGATTCTTCGATTCGATTTGAACCTCGATCTTTGATCAATGTGGTCTAGCTCAAATTATCAACGATGATTGTGGTTCAACGCCAACTGCATGAATAATGGTCATTGTGGTCCAATCTAAATCAAATGGTCAATAATCATTGTAATCCAACTCAAACTAAAGCACATTATCGTGGTCCAGCCCAAATCGAATGATCAGTATTCGTTACTGTCCAACCCAAATCAAACGATCAATGTGGTCGTTCCCAAAGAAAATTATCAATGATCATTGTACTTCAATCACTGGATTACTCGGAACAATGATCGATATGCGTCATCAGCCATAGATCGTGCTTTGACCTGCCTCAAAATACCCCAACCAGTGTCCAATTGTTTGGGCATTGACTGAACGCACAGAAAAATCATACATGTACAATTATCTAGCAATTGAGCGGTCTCCTTTCTACAAATACAACGGCCATCTGCGGCAGGTGGATTGAAAAGAAAAGCGCTGTTGTGTTGATTGAGGAGATTGAGCAGTTGACGACGCGCATTACGACTCGTTCTTCGCCAATTGTGCTCCTATAGATAGATACTCCGGTCCGGCTCGGGAGCCACTTAGTCCACAGCCAAAGATGCGCTCTCCACACTAGAACCAATGACCCATCCGGTTCCATTAGAATTGATTGTGACCGATATATTTTAGTTGCTCCGTTAACGAGATTGATTCGAGGGGAAGCGAATGTAACTTAATCTCAAACGATTCAGGTAGTTCAAAGACCTACAATCTTTGCCGCCACACCTCTACGCCTTCACACGAGGAAACTGGAGGGAATGGCGCATTCGAGCCTATTAGAATTGATTGTGACGGATGTATTTTACTTGATCCCTTGACGAGATTGATTCGAGACGATGCGAATGTTATTTGATTCCAAATGATTCAGGTTGTTCAGAGACCTCCAATCTTTACCGTCACACCTCAACGCCTGTACATGAGGAAACTGGGCGAGACCCTGGAGATACCCTGTGATGCCAGAGACGGTGATCAATCCCAGAGGCCCGCTATCGTATGGTTCAAGGTATGAATCGACCGGTCCTCGTTACACTAGATCTACCCAGTTGCGAACGGTCTTGGGCAATCTTGACTCTTGGAATTTCATCGGTAGGATGGCTCCCCACTGGCCCAGGAGCGCACCATTCTTCGAGGTGGCAACCTCACGATAGAGAGGATCCAAGAACAGGACCGCGGCTTGTATCAGTGCGCCGCTAGTAATGAAGCTGCCACTGTTGTTGCCGATGCCGAACTCATGGTCCTCAATGTACCACCCAGAGCTCCTTACAACTTGAGCGCCAACAGCAGTAAAACAGCTGTTACACTAACCTGGGTGCCGGGATATGTCAGACCAAGAATGGAATACGCCGTCTGGTATGATCACGATTGTTACCTTCTTTCCTAAGTTTGATTGATAATTTGTTCATGAAGACCGTTAGCCTGGCTACCGAAGTGTGCTCTACCGATCCGAATGCAACAAGTATGATGCTGAAATGTTTCTTTGGTGCGTCCGAAACAAGGAAATATTTCAGGACAACTTTGGGTGGCTCTTCCGTCAATCTAAATGGAATACTGAAATCTTCAGCTTATTCGATGAGATATATCACCGAAAGATTCGCGTCAAATTTCGGTTGATTTTCTAGCAGATACTTCAAGCCCAATGAGTATGATTTGTTGCCTCAATTGGTCATTCCATTTCGATTGATGCAGCCCAAAACTGATCCAGCTCCGTGCTACCTACGATCAATGATGATGGTTGGTATTTGTCTGGTTCAGATGAAACAATAAAATATTTTTTACCGGATCTGGGTTGCTTTTTCCTACAACTGATACAAGCCCAAAGAGTATGATTCGTGGTCCGCTTCCGGCCAGGTTTGCTAACCCATCCAAACTCAATGAGTACAATTCGCAAGTGGTTTGATGAATAAATGACGACTTTCAGTTTGATTCGGATTGCCTCTATCCTGGCTAATCCCGATCGAATGCGTGTCCTTTGGCCATGTTTTGTTCAGATGCTTCAAAATACCTTTTTAAATTTGGCCTTGGTTGGGTCTTTTGTGCAGCTACCTCAAGTCCAAAGAGTACGATTTTTTTATCTAGTTCAGATATAACAATGAATTATTTCATCGTTACAATGCATGCGAATGTCTGACTGCTTCAATTAGGTACAGACCAACCGACACGGCGGAATGGAAGACCATGAAGATTCCTTCGAAGAAGATAACGGAAGCAACGGTACTGAATTTGTCACCGGGACAAGAGTACGAGTTCATGGTACTGAGTCAGGACAAACACGGGGACGGAATGTTCAGCAAGTCTCTACGAATACTGACTTTACCGAACCAGGGTAATTATGCGTTAACTGCAATTTTTATGGTAATTTGATCACTACCAGCTCGACGAATAGCCATATGAGACATTTGAATCAATGAACCCAAACAATGATGACACTGATTTTGACATTCACCCCAAACAAATATCTGGTTCGTTTTCACCAGCCAAAGTCAAGTTGTTCGCATCCTCTCTTTTATTGAGGGTGTACCACAAATGCATTTTCAGCCTACAGATTTCTTTGATCACAACTTCAGTAAGGTAAATGGCCCAGTAATCGTCACCTTAAGCAGATCGCTTGACTTTGCATATTTATATAGCTCAACTAGGAAAGTGAGTAAAAGTTATTTTAAGTCGTTCTTCGTCAGTTTTTTTATTACGAAGAAGAAGGTCGTTGTGAAATTCCCGTGCCTGGTACAGTTTTTAAGAAAATGTTTCGTGAAGGTTATAAGATGCTATTGTACGAGTCATCGCCATGCCGCCATGATAGTTGATCTAGTAATCGCCATGGGAACGTTCCAATATCGTCACATGCGTTCAAACTGATTTGAGGCCTTATATACCTTTGCAAAAAAATTGTATTTTCTTTATTGGCTTCCATTATGTATAAACATGCCGAAAATAATATGCAAAAGTTATTTTAGGTGGACATTATTTTAAGACTTGTAGAACAATGGTTTAAAAACTTTAAACGCGTTTTTCATGAAAAAATGTTTCGAAAATCGGGCGGTCTCGTAGGTCCTGCATTTTTTGACCGATTGACTTCAAATTTCAACTATAACTTCTTAGATGCATTTCATATCGATGTACACGCGATTTTTACAATCGATTAACAATTGCGGTTTTTGAAAATGAACCAAGGCCGTTGTTTCAATCGAAAACGCGACTTTCTTAAAAACGGGGCTAAATGTACAAAAATTAATGTTTTATAATAATCGTGTGTACTGCGGTAGTAAAACTCATGTAGATTACGGGGAAAAGAAAAATTTTCTGGGTGCATATGTGCGACTCCAACGAGTCCGCTCGTTGGAGATACTTGCAGACATGTGAAATAAACCCTCTAAACCTCGTTTTGATTGCTTTATTAGTATTTTGAAAAAAATCCCAAAAAGCCTTGCTTTCCGACCATCCAAAGGTATATGAAGCCTTAAATAATTCTGCAAAGGTTCGTAGACTTTGTTGACTCGATTATGCCTGCATATAGAACTGCAAAATACTTTTTACGCCCTCTGTTACAAACTTTGTGATTTTTATTAAAACATTTGATGAAGAGTTTGAAACATAAATTTCTCTTCCATACAACTTGATTAATTTCAAAAACAAAACTAATAATTGCCTATTACTTCAGAATTATAATTTTTATTTATCTGTAGTCGTTATAAACAACTATATTTTCACAAAATATTTTTTAATATTATTTCGATCGAGTGGTGTTCGCCTGTGTTCAAGCCGTACCCAGTTATCGAACTGGACACGACCCAGTAATCGACAGCTTTATTTATGTGTATATCTTTTTACTATCGCGAATATGTGTATGACGATTACTGGTCCGTGGATCCTTCAGACAATGCTAATTACGGACCCAATATTTCTTTTCTGATTTTCTATAAACTAATGTTCGATTCGTAAGATTCTTTTTTGCTAACATTGTCCCAGTCATCGACAGCCGTGGCGATTAATCGGCAGAATGTTTATGTTGCTAAACCGGTAATCGTCATATATAAAAACTCGTTAAAATTAACATAAAACTATAATTTTTTATGCTGAACGCAAAACTAAGATCCTTGTTAATCACATGAAGGAAAACTTACTTCACGCAAGTCCAAAGGCATTCTCAAATCACCCGAGACGTGTCATGGTTCACGTTAACCTCCTAATGAAGCATTCGGCCGAAATGACAGCTACACTTCGTAGCGTAATATATTTAAATTGATTATTCTTGAATACGCATACTTACGGGTGTAAAAATATAATACAACATAGTAAATACCTCCTGGAAGCTAATATAGCACAGATCTGCACGAAGGGCTGATTTTTATCTTAAAATACTTATTTAATGCGTAAACATAACGATCACTAGGACCTTGACGGCCACTGGGCCGGTTACCTTATTAATAATGACACGAAATTATTGATAAATTGTTTGAAAAATTCATCGGCGGAAAAATATTCGATGCATAAAATAAAACAGTTGATTTCCAAAACACCCGAGATTTTTTTGAGGACCTTCGTTCTTTTATAAATTCACTTTTCCGAATATTTTTAAAGGTATATTGATGAAAGAATTCGTTTAATGGCTTGGAAACTTACAAGTAATTTCGACTCTTAACACACAAACGTGAAAATATTTTTCATGTAGTTTTCCGAATTTTCAAGCAAATATTTAAAATAGCGGGAGAATTCGGAAAAATGTATAAGTAGTCAAAAAATCATTTAGGTCATTGCATATAGAATTTTTTCCGTATTATTTGTTGAAGAATCATTCGTTTATATTATTACTGTTTCACATTAATATAAGTCGAAATCATAGTCATAAGAACACGCACAAATTCATTAGGTCGGATTTTTTTGCACCGCACTAAAATTTTTATTCAAAGAAAATGTAGGCTGGAAATGTACGGGTAATACAGTCTTACGTGAGCGTACTGATAAAAATTCTTGAACGTCTCCAAAAAATCCTTGAAATATATCAGTGCAAGGTTAAATAATTTGTTGACGGCTCAATAAAGGTCATCAACATTTGCAATACGTTACGAACGTTGTTTTGTTGAACAATATTCGATTACTCGTAGGTTCAATGGATCGTAATTCGGCATCGGAGTTTCGTAGCAGCAAAGGTTAGTGACATTTAATGAATAAATATCAAAAATGCAGGGAGAGAGTGAAAAGAATTGTTGTTTTACGAAAAAAAATCGTTGAAGAAACCGAGACTATGGGAGCACCCCTAAATGGCAAAGTTCAACCGACTGCTGAGGGTTATTTAGTGACTTGGGACCCACCATTGTTCGGCAGAGAGTTCGTCAGTCATTACACGGTCAAATGGTACCGCAGTTCGGCGGAACAATTTTATGGCAGGGCGAAAACAGTCGACCCATTTTACTTGGGTAAGTACACCACGGTGGAATTTTATTTCAGGGCGTTTTGCGCTTAAATCTTAACTCAAATTGAGTAATTCTAAGAACACGATAATAAGACGATAATAATTCAAACATTCATATTATATCACACGTACGTTCTTTTCCGAATTTTTAAATTGTTATGACAATTAATTATAAATAATAATAAAGCCAACAAAACAAAATTGGCATCAATATAAGCAAATCATTGTTAAAAAAACAGTCAGGGAAGTATTACAAAATGTTTTTGTTAAAATTGTTGTTAAAACAAACTGTCAAAAACTAAGCCAATTATAGAAAAATTTTCGAAAACAAAATCTTTCATGAAAAACAGTTAAAGGTTAAATCTAGTTAAAACAATCTAAAACTATCAAAAATTAAAAAGATTATTTGAAAAGGTGTCGAAAGTTGAAAGTATTATAAAAAAATCGTCAAAAACTCGAAGTATTATGAAGAAAAAAAAATCGAAAAATCAAAAAATCTAATCTAAATCTAAAATATAAATCCAATCTAAAAATCTAAAAATATCTAAAAAAATTCTAAAAATACTTAAAACTGATATTAAAAAATCGTCAAAAACTAAAACTATTATTAAAAAAAAACTAAAAATCCTTTGGAGAAATTATCAATAACTTGAAATATCATTTACAAATGTCCGAAATTAAAACGAATATAAAAAGGTAAAGAACTAAAATTATTATAAGAAAACAGTAAGAAAATACGACTGTTATTAAATAACTCTCAAAAGCTTAAAACATTGTTTAAAAAAGCTGTCGAAAACTGAACTCAATGTGAAAGAAAAATTTCGACAACTACATTTTTTTCTTTATAACCAATGATCTCATTGATTTTTCGGACTACTCCTAAATCTTTTTAGAATTTTTTCATTGGAAATTTCAAAAGTGGATGAGCAAACGTGAATTCTTCATAGTCTGATATCACCCCACGCATGATTATTGACAGTCGGTAACTTCTCTTCTCATTCCACAGTCAAATATTTGGAGGAAGACAACACTTATACCTTCGAGGTGACCGCGGAAAGCGAAAGCCTGGCGATCGAAAGTATGACCGGAAGTCGTTTTACTTTGGACGTGCCGGCCTACAGGAGGCACAGGGCAATTTCTATGGGTATCGTGGCAGGAATTGGGTTTCTCTCGGCGTCTCTCGCCGCGGTGTGGTGGGCCAGAAAAAGATTTTGCCAATCGCAGGCTGGCGAAAAATAGTCGATTCACATCGTAAATATTTATTTAGTGTCCTAGATCGGGACTCGAATCGACGAGTAAGGAAATCGACCGAATTTTTCGGGAACGAATTATTAAGGAAGTCGTGTCCAAAAGTGGGGTGGGCTTGAGAATTTAAATTATTTCGCAATGCTAGTGAGTGATCATCTGAAAAAAATCAATCTCGTCGAAAAAAAGAATTTGAATGTGAACATTGATTATTTGAAAATGTTATTAACATAATTAAATTTATGTAACTGATGAAGTACGCATGTCGTTTTTAAACATTTATTTCATTTATTCATTTTATTAGCTAGCATTTTAATTACTTTCAGGACGTAAGCTAATAAAATCGTTTTGAAAAAGAACGATTTTCGAGCATTCCTTCACAAATCGAGAAAAAATAATGTTTTTCGAGCATCTTTCCAAAAATCTAAAAATATCACGATTTTACGAGCATTTTATCAAAAATCCAAAATAATGAAGTTTTTTTGATTGCTCAACAATTGCACATAAGTCATCAAAAATGTCACATACATCAGAAAAAATTTACAATACCGTTTTGAATGACAGACACCATTTTCATTGAATGTTCGGTTGAGTTGAACATAAATTTAACCCGACAAACTTACGATATGACTGAAGAGTTTGAAATAAAATAATGCAAACTTATCGAATTTATTCATCGCTTTTTAACTCCATGGTTTGGCTTTACTCAAGGCCAAATTATGAATGTTTATAAAACTTTTCTGTTGCTTTGTTAGACGAAATTGTTTTTTCGGATTTTAATGTTTTCAATATCTTTTGTGACGGTCGACTTTTCCAGATTTTTTGGCGTGTCGCGAAGGACCACAATTGTGCTCGAGAAAACCTTTTGGCCGCGATTGTACTCAGGATAAAATGTCAAAAAAGCGTTACAATTCTCTCTACAGTTGCCCAATATTTGCGCAAGTCTCACATTGTGCATTAATTATAATGACAATAATATCGATTATACGTCAAGTTAAATTAATGTGCATCGTTAATCGGACGTTCAGATAGAAAAGTCAATCGCAAAACTTTCCGCAACACACACGAACAAGAAGAAAAAAAACCAATAAATCCCTTCGATCGAGCATACCATACGCGTTTGGTAATTATAAATTGTCGGACATTGAGAAACTCTTTTGCATCGCCTACGCTGCGATCATTGTTTTCCTTATTTAATACAAAAAATTACGGTAGATTTTTTTTCTAATGAGATATGTTTTCGCCGTTCTGTATTGTTCGTTTTCTATTGTAAATAAAATTGTGTCTATGTATCAATAAAAGCCTCGCACGAATTATTTACCCTACAATCGCGTGATTGAAAATCCCAGGATCTGAATTCTGAAAAGCTGCCAAAAGTCGATTGCGGAAATGAGGGCAGGACGGAGTTTTTATGAAGAGGGGGAAAAAGGATATCCAATAGGGTGAATTTCACGGTATCGGAAGATTTTTACGAAAGAAATTAATTGAAATTGATTTTTTTTATTATTTTTTTACGAGGGAAATTAATTGAGAAATTAATCATATTTTATTAGTAATAATCACACTTATTACTACTGATTATTCATTATTTGCCATAATAATAATAACAATCATGGTACAGCTATTGGATATAAATTGAAGAAAACACGTATTGAAAACAACGTATATGTGTAATTTGGTAAGTTCAACGAATTTAATCGTTGTCGATACAGTCTACTTTACCATCTGTCGGTAAGAAAAATATACAGATAGAGCCGCGTAGGGCAGTCTGAAGTACGCTAGGAGTGTATTAAGGCTAGTCTAGTTCTCTAAAAAATGGGTTTTTTTAAGTAGTATACCAGCATGTTGACGACACATGGATTCGTTGTTACAGTGGCTCGCAACTAACGGTTAAGCCTCTCGTGGTCTAGCATACAAGTCTGTCGATATCGATTGGACACCGTAATTGTTGGTGTGCCTGATGACGAGTGCAATACATACATCGCCAAACGCTATTTCCACCCATGATCCTCCGCCACATATCGTACTGGCTGACGGATATCGCCACACGGCAACACCTGACGTTCTGCCTTATAAAAACCCCAGTTAACCAAGCGTACGATTAGTACAGCGTACCGCAAATGTGGAGTACGCCGTACCCTACAGTACAGATGATGTACGGGTACGGGATATCAACGCAGTCGTACATCCATGGTATCGCTACTGTGGAGTTACACCGCACTGCAGTACACGGTGGCTCCACGGTGGCGATACTGTACCGGTACTTTACTAGTACATTGGCGGTACAGCATACCGTACGGCGTACCGGTAATGTACCAGTGCCGTACGCACTCACGAGGTGGCAACAGTACCGGTACGGCGCATTCCACATGAGGGGTACATTTACGGTATGTGGTTAGCTGGGAATGACCAGGGATTCTGTCGCTTCATATGTGGATTCGCCACCGAACCCCCTAGTATTAAATAGCTTATATTTCTTACCACGCGGCAGCACTCAACGGGCGCCACATTTGGGTTCCCCTACATAAACCTCTAACGATAAGAATTCTATTTGAACCCGCGCTCTGACTGCCAGAGCGTCTTATTCATTCGAAATTTGAAACTGAAAACGTACATCTCTTTTTCCAATAAAGAAAGTTTCTATTGAGTAATAAAGTAAAAGGAAAAAAAATAACGTTTTTACGATTTACCCCGTGACACGGGCGTACGGCCGATGTATAGTAACTTGCCGATCGCTGGCAAAGTCGTGAAGAGTCAAAAGCATAGAGGGTTGTGTAGATTAAATGTGATTACTAATAATAATTATCAGTAAACATATGGCGTCCGTTTTATTGGTGTTTCGGATGAAAATGGTACAAAAATCCAATGCAGCTTCGTGAAAATTGGGACAGATTGAATTTGCAATTGAACCAGAAAGTAACATAACTCAATCATTAAAAAACATGTAAAAATGTAGTATCAAACAAAAATACATTTTTATTGTTTTTTTGCTACTCAGATATTGCGTTCTATCTAGGCCATGTATTCCTCGCCAGACGATGTTGACACGGCCTCTCGTCATGGTGGTAGTGGAGAGCTCGCAGACTCGCAGCCCACCGCTTACTACAGTCCGATGGCGCAGCGCGCGCCCTCTATACGGCCTCGATGCTTCGCACTACGCCAAAGAGTTGATGCCGGATATGGGTGACCAGGGAGACTATACGCGTCATGAAGACTAGAGGTAAAGGAGCCCGAACGCAGTGTTGGAGAAATGGTCTGAAAAAGCCATGACGGCAACGACTTACATCACCGCGTGGCGGCGCCTCTACTGCGACGATACCGGAAACGCCGGGAAAAGCGGGGAATGCGGTAATTCGAAATAGTTTGTCGTACATTTTTTCTATAAAATCGATGAGTTATATTGATATGCTTTTGTTCATAGTTATGAAATGTCAATATTTCAGTCATTTGTCGACTTGGAGCCGATCGATTCTGCAAATCTTTTGTTTTTATTTGGTGACATGAACGATTAAATAACCATAACGCATCCTAACCCCTAATGCAACCCAACCAAATCCTAATCGCTTATTCGATTTCAAAGAGAAATATTTTTTTTAATCACGACAAAGAAAAATAAAACAAAATAGAATTTACATTAAACCTCAAACCAACTAACAATCCAAACCGAATCTAAACTCCATCCGGGGGGAACTGCTTAAATATTAAAAAAACTACTTATTCTAGTGATGCAAGTGATAGCTCAATGGTTAGCACGCTGGAGTAACGTGCGCCAGACCCCGGGATCGCACCCTCGTCGGGAAAGTTTTTTTTGCGCAATAAATATTACTCATAAACTAAGTATCGAAATGAAAAAATCAGTTTTATTTTTGCTCCTAAATGTAAGTAATTTTTAAAAAAACTGAACGGGAATTATGGACTGCTAATTATAGACGAAAACTCTCGCAAAACAAGAATACTGACGATGAATGAATAATAAACGTTAATTTCGGGACCACCGATATTTTATTTGTTTCTTACACGCCCATCAAATGTTCACAATGCTTAAAAAGCAGATACGAAGGTGGCAGAGATTCATTATTGTAAATATTAGATGTCTTGCGGAGTAATATTTTGTTATTGTAATATGCAGGTTGAATAAATTGAACTGGCGTCTAATTTCCACGCTGCAAGCTAGTATAATGGTTGAAATTGAAAATATGTATTGTTTATTAGATTTGTTCATATTTCAACTCGAAATTTGCACATTAATCCCTCACTGCAATAGAAATTACGCCGGCTTCGAGCGTGGAAAAAAAACGTCACATATAGCGCCATAACCTGAATTTATTTAACCGGCAAATTATAATAACAAAATATTACCCCGAATGTCATTAAATATGTAAAAAAAATGCCTTCTCCTTACCAGTACGTTATCTTTTACGAGGTAACGAGTCACAATATTTTACAGGAGCACTTTTTCCACGTTATACACACTTTATACACACGGAAGAAATACACCGCGAATAAAGACGTATAAAACGGAAATAAAACTCAGAGCTCACTTCGTTGTATGACTAACGCGAAACTTCACAGCGGTATCTTTGGAACAAGAGCGCTACCGTGGCTGAATTTCAAACTAGGAAATATCATCGCTTTTACATGTCACTTTTTCACCCATTCCGCCATATGCGTTCGGACTCCTTTACTCTAGTCTCCATGATACGCGTCTTGGATATCATGGCGATGTAGAGATTCGGTCGGTGACTCTCTACTCCTGTAGTTATATCCCCGCTGCTTGTCCAGGTTCTGTAAGGTCGGTAAGATAGGAGGAGGCAGGAAAAGAAGGTTTTGCGTTTCGTCTCGGGTACAGTGACAGACTCATCAGTAGGGCTGTGTCACTGTACCCTGCCCTAGACGCGCTGGGTGTTAGTATCTAGGGGAGAGACGGTTTATATTGGAACGCATGCCCCTGCGACCGCTTGTGAGAAACGCTGGAACGATGTAGCCGCGTAGCGGTGAGATGGTGGAACTAGCAGGACCGCCACAGTAGTCCCCCCAGTGACAGCGTTGTGAAGTATGCTGGAGGAGTGTGCGGATGAGGCGTTCTTGAAGCTTGAGCGGTTATGCCGTATTAGTGAGGCCATTTGAGTACGTCTGTACCGACATGCCCTCACGTGTTGGCGGCTCGTCAGCTGAGTTGTGCCTGGGACCCCATTGGTTGTTGTTGCCGTGTGTGCGAGCGGAGAGCGTCGTGGCCGTGTCCTCTGCGAGGCGCGTGGTGAGCGTCGTTGCCGTGTCCTTTGTAAGGCGCGTTGAGCGAGTGGAGCGTTGTTGCCATGTCCTCCGTGAGGCGCGTGAGTGTCGTGGAGTGTGATGTACTCTACACGTGTAGCGCGGCTTGCTCGTGTGGTGACCCTTGGGCTGGCTCATTGATTGGCTGGTACTCGTTTTTCGTAGGCTGGCTCGTTGATTGGCTCGTACGGCTAAGTTGATGTGCTGACTCCATTTTTGACGTTTGCGTGTTCATGATCACGTCGGGGTCACCAATGTAGAGATTCGGTCGGTGACTCTCTACTCCTGTAGTTATATCCCCGCTGCTTGTCCAGGTTCTGTAAGGTCGGTAAGATAGGAGGAGGCAGGAAAAGAAGGTTTTGCGTTTCGTCTCGGGTACAGTGACAGACTCATCAGTAGGGCTGTGTCACTGTACCCTGCCCTAGACGCGCTGGGTGTTAGTATCTAGGGGAGAGACGGTTTATATTGGAACGCATGCCCCTGCGACCGCTTGTGAGAAACGCTGGAACGATGTAGCCGCGTAGCGGTGAGATGGTGGAACTAGCAGGACCGCCACAGCGATGCGACGGCAACGCCGTCTGTCAATTAACGGCGGCAACTCGAGGTCGTTCTGCTCATAACAGTAAACATATGATTCGCATACAAATTACTGCACGTTTGGGATTATTTATTCAGTTAGTGCAATAGGAAATTGTTGAAGTGAGCCAATTATGAGCCACACTGTTTTCAAGTGTGACTTCCAGAATATTTATGGAGATTTCTTTCGACGAAAATCTGTATCTAAAGGTAAGTAAATACGCGAAACATGAGATATTCTGTCAAATTCATTGTAATGTTTAATGCCCATTTATTTTTAGGATTATCGTATCACCAATAACGCGATGATCAATTAATTGAAAATG
The DNA here is from genome assembly GCA_944452715.1 of Ophion slaviceki. Lineage (NCBI taxonomy): Eukaryota > Metazoa > Arthropoda > Insecta > Hymenoptera > Ichneumonidae > Ophion > Ophion slaviceki. The sequence continues at coordinate 45,758,868 of OX101788.1, read as the reverse complement.
TATAGGGCATAAACTATTTCAAAGCCACCACGATTAAGAGGTCGTCGAAATGCGTCATACAGCAAGGGGAGAACGAATTGTCCATGGAAAGTAATACCACAGACTAGAGTGAATAATCCACCGTACGACGTAAAAGTAGAGGTATACATTAATTATGAGATCAATTAACAGTTTAATAATAATGTAAAAAATATATTTTCAGTAACTTTTCAACCATACATCATGTATGGAATGTTAAATGAATAATATGACATGGCGAATACTATTTCATCGTTAAGAATAAGTATAAAATGTTGAGTTTATAATATTTATATCATAGATGAAAAACAATGAAATAAAATATAATTTGCACGTGATTCTCTAAAGATGTTGATACAATATTTAAAATGAAACATGATTAACATTCTGCACGCTTGTGTCTATTTTTATTTGTGCTGGCTTTAGTACACGTATTACTCAAAAATACCGTAACACCGTTATCACTGTAATGAATATTGGGTACTGTATATTTTGATTTGCAATTCCTGTTTGTGTCTACATGTTTGTGTACATTTTGTGTGTATGCTTTCTCGATCTTTGTTCTTTCGTTCCAATAGGAATTGATTGTTGTACAGGTGAACGTAGATCGTGCGATACGAAGAACAGAATGTACCTGCCCAGCTGGCTTATCGGTTCAAGGATGTAAGAATGTAGCAGCGGTCTGCATTTTTAAAAATAACGCATGCACGTAATGAAAAACCGATCAACCGCAATGTTCGAACCAAAAACTTGACAAATATAAAAACGTTTGCACTGTTCTAAAAATGTTCCCGGTAAAAATAAAAAAGTCAACTCCCGATTTCGGAATTGGGAATTTTTGAACCCCACAACACAATAATACCTTGTACCACCCATTTATTATTTATTTCACAAAGCCCTTTTTAACGAAATTGATATGTAAGCCGCACACCTGACCGCAGTCGAACGTCCACGAGTTGCCTGAATCTACCACCAAGCCGCGCCACTAGAGATACCCAAGAGGCATATACTACCGGAGTCCGAACTCTAATGGCCTCTGCACACTGCGCGCGATGAGCGACGGGCGATGAGCGATATCCAATGGGAGCTTCACTCTCTTAGGGCGTTTCCGGAATACCTGAGCTCCCATTGGATATCGCTAATCGCAAATCGCGCGCAGTGTACCGAGGCCATAATGGGAGGGATAGGGGAAAAGTGTGGTTACGCGAATTTGTTGGACAGGAACACGGTCTTACATACAGGTCTGACAACGGCGGTAGTGGGGATAGGCACCCTTAGCGGTTCTGTTTTTTATTCCGATTTCTGCCGCTTGGTGCGTGACGGCAAGGGGAAGTAGTGGTGCGGCGAAGAGAGAAATAGCTCTTCTGTCCTTTTCCCTCCTGACCGCAACGCATGAGCCGTTTGCCCTAACTTAATTTACCGTACTATCGTGTAAACTACGTAATATACGAAACCAATAACAAAAATGTGTTGATTAAAAAAAAGATGACTACCTTCATCTAAAAAAAACTGAAAACTTTTTGAATACATAAATTCATACTAGCACATATTACGACCATTTACATCCTTTTTTCTCCAATGTCTCACAATACATCGTTCTTCGAAATGTTTTCCGCACACGTACTGAGACTCTTTTAGTCCCGGAATAGGATCGAGCCATTTTTTGTATCGTTCGACGTTTCTGGGCACGCGAAACACGGAGCATTTCTGCTTACACTTATTGTACTCCGTTTTACAATTGCGAACCGCGCAACCCTTAGCCATTTCGCATTTTTTTTCGCATACACGACCAAAAAAATTCACACTCATGCGTAAACACACGATAAAAAATGTATCACGGTAAATCGCGTAGAACCTTCTGGTATATGGTCGCAAATAAAGGTTATTTCGACAATCGCGCCACAAAAACATACGTAAACACCTTGGGCCCATTCGCCGGTAAGAGGTAAGGGGGAAACTACTTCCCCTTAGCAGTAGCGACGCGTAGCGGCGCCTAGTGAATCGAAAAGTGAAGCCGATAAGTGTGCCTACCCCCACCACGAAAATTTAGCTTCGTTGCAAGTCCTGTATGTAAGACCGTGGATAGGAAGACTATACTAAAGGAGCCCGAACTATGTACTACAGAAATGGTATACGAGTCTGTTGGAAATAGACAATTTCCATTGTGGCCACTATGCAGCGCCGTGATGGCTGGTGGGGGTAAATCGCGGGAAATTTCATTTCATTGAGTGAAAATGAAAAGCAACATAACCAAAAACTGAATATTCAAACGCTCTATGCTCATGCGTACGCGAACCAGACGATAGTAATGACTGCTGATTGTTTATAACAAATTCTTAATCTAATTGTGGAATCGTGACCATGCGTTAGCTTCTACCCAGCGCTACAGGTGACTCAATCAGTTACTACTTAAATCCAGCAGAGTCGTTTACCACTTTTCCTCTAGTACCCCCATTAGAGTTGGGACTCCTTTAGTATAGTCTCTCTGACCACGGTCTTACATACAGGTCTGACAACGAAGCCCGATTTCAATGGAGCTGGGTGGTGACGTTGAGCGATCCACGTTTTATTCCGCTAGTTTCCACACGCATCGCTGCTATCAGAGGGTACCCCCCACCCACGGTTTTCTGTGATTTCACCCTTCCCCCCTTGCCGCTGAATATTTCCCGTATTGTAAAGTGAACCATAACCTCGGTCCGTGTGTCATCTCATGCTCTTGAAGTATTTCTTTAACAAACTAAAATATTTAACAGTTAATTGATTTGCATCAATAATCAAGTAAAAATACATCGCCGTATACTGGTAAAATTGAAGAAGACAATGACCCGATTAATACCATTTTTACTAATGCAGAAAAACGCAAAACCAAATAAATCAATAATTACAATACAAATATTCATTAAATTTGAGAACGTACATTACGTACATAATTTTTACTTACCGCCATTAAATAATCCGAAGACTGTAGAAACTGGAAAATAGCTTACCCGACCAATCGAATTATTTAAATACGCCAAAAATACGTATACAAAAGGAAAGGGACGAATTAATGTAACTAAAAAGTATTCAACACATTTGAATTAATAAACCATTTTGTTAACGGAAAATAAAGGAACTTGTTTAAGAATCGAAACCTGAAGCTTGGGGTTACCAAACTTGATGCTAACCATTTAGCCAAACTAGGATTTGGTAATTTGGCATAAAGATCTTTTATGTTCATCATAGCTGCTTGGTTCTACAGAATTGTTATATGGCATGCAGATTACCTCAATTATGATTTGTGTATATCAATCATCTTTGTCTTCAGTGAGCTTATTATTTGTTCATTTGTTTTTTTTTAATTCGTATCCCTATCGAATATGCGATAAACTGGGTTAGGGGCACGGTCGACGACGCATGCGCCTCCATCAGGACAGTGAGAAAGACAAACAGAAGTTATTCTGTCCTTGACGCACCGTACCCTTCAACAGAAATGCCACGTAGTGGCGAAAAATGTAAAGAAACGTGGATCGGCCAAGCGTACCTACCAAATCGTGGTCGTTTCCAGACCTATATACAAGACCGTGTCCCTGACGGTCGCAATCACGCTCTTACATGCAGGTCTGCAAACTTGTAGGGTGGGGAGTAACTCAGATAATGAGGCAAAGTGGTAGTTTTCGCTTCTGCCACCTGAAGCGCTGCTACCTAGGGTTGAGCCAATCAAATGCAGGGCCAAACAGCTGGGAAATGGAGCAGATTTTTCGCAATAAACAATATTCTTAAGAGCGATGCGAATGGAAAATTATACAGTTTTTTTTACTGCGGATCCCATAGTGAGAATGACAATAATCATTTCAGTAGGCCCGGGAAAAAAGTTCATGTCTAAGTGGATATGTTCATATATGCTTCAGATATTGTCATATATGTATCAGATATATTCATATCTGACATTTTACACTATCATATATGATTAGGTCTGATCATATTCCACATCATATATGCATATATAAGATCATATCTGATCAAATACAGTATCTGGCCTGACCATATATGAACTCATATCTATTTATATCTGGCTAAGTACCAAGGCGAGTTGGTACCGTAAATTCGTATCTGAACATACATGATGTGATATGTGAACGTATCTGTTCGTATAAGATCATATCCAATCAAATACGGTACCAGACTCTGCTATATAGATCTCATATATGTTTTTATCTGGTCAAGTACCAAGGCGAGTTGGCAGCGTAAAAGCATATTTGAACATATATGATGTGATACATGAGCAGGTACGTTCATTTACAATTTTATCCCATCATATACGATACCAAACCTGGAACAAATACGAAATCTTAAACACTCATACCTTATCGTATATACAATTCAGTTGTTCACACATGAAAACGTCTAACAAGGAGACGGCACGATCGTGGGGTCGGGGATTTGGCCGATTTTTTTGTGGCGAAATAGGCCCCCTTGCACTTCACGTGGTTAAAGTAGTAGGACGCACTACTCGGAAAATTCCGAGAAAAATCGATTCAAAGTTTCTTAGGCGCCTTATGAGTTTAAAATGTCAAGCACTTGTCGAGCCGCCGTCTAGTCTAGACGGTTAGGGCTCGGTCTTTTGCGCCGGAGATCTCGAGTTCGATTCCTCCTTCGGATCTTATTTTTTTCTTTTTTTTTGTCGTTATCCCAACAATTATTCAAAACGTTTCTCATCCCTACATTATTTTTTTTTATTTATTTACATTTTTTTTTAAAATTATTTTCATTATTTTCTTAAAATTATTTTCATTTTCTAAAAATTATTTTCTTTTTTTCCCAATAAAACAATTCATAACCGTAGGTATTTTATTTTTCATTGTTGAAGTATAATTGATGGTGAATTATTGAATGGATTTTGATACAATCTTTCCGGGAATTAATTTCGCGATTCTGCTCTAACAGTTCGCTGCAATTTACTAGAAACATTTTCATCAAGGTTAATAGAACATGTTTTTGTACGGATGTATTGCAAACTCCCTGCGATTGTAAAAAATCCACTTTTATATGTTGAGCAAAATGTCGTAAAAATTATTGCTTTGTTTGTTTCTACGATTATTACCACTGCGGTTTTTGTATATAATTATTTTATGAATTAAAATTGAATTTTTCCTAATCGACTTTGTTATTCTCATAAAATACCAATGTTCCTCGTCATGTACTTTACAATGATAAATAAAAAACCCACCGTGATGAATTGTTTTAACGGAAAAAAAAGAAAATACCAGGTGTGTAAGTATGAAACCGGAATTTGCCCATAGGTGGCGCTAGATGTCGATGTAGTTACCGACACATCACGTCAGCGGTGTCTTGTTATTGTATTGATATCCGACAAAGATTTCCAACTCACAATAACACGAGTTTCATTCAGTAGCATTAGTTTATTAGAGATAAACATGTCGAGTTTTGTGCCAACAAATTACGATTTGCGGACAGCACTACTTTTCTGTTTTCATCTGAAGAAAACCGCAGCCGAATCGCATCGAATGCTTGTGGAGGCGTTTGGTGAGCATGCTCTCGGTAAAACACAGTGTTTCGAGTGGTTCAAACGGTTCAAAAGTGGCGATTTTGACGTGAGGAACGAAGAACGTGGAAGACCACCGAAAAAGTTTGAAGACGCTGACCTGCAAGCCTTGTTGGACGAAGACGACGCTCAAACACAACAACAACTGGCAGATCAGTTAAAGGTGACCCGAGAAGCCATCTCCAGTTATTTGTATCATATCATTACAATAAACGTGTTTTTTCTGTACAAAAATTCCGGTTTCATACTTACACACCTGGTAACTTTGAAAAAACGAAAATAATTTTAAAAAATAATGCAAATAAATTTTAAAAATAATCTGGGGATGCGAAACGTTTTGAATAATTGTTGGGATAACAACAAAAAAAAGAAAAAAAAGAAAATCCGAAGGAGCAATCAAAATCGAGACCCCCGGCGCAAAAGACCGAGCCCTAACCGTCTAGACTAGACGGCGGCTCGACAAATGCCTGAAATTTTAAACTCATAAGGCGCTTAAGAAACTTTGAATCGATTTTTCTCGGAATTTTCCGAGTAGTGCGTCCTACTACTTTAACCACGTGAGGTGCTAGGGGTCCTCTTTCACCATAAAAAAAATTCGGCCAAATCCCGGACCCCACGGTCGTACCGTCTCCTTGTCTCCCCACGGTCGTGCCGTCTCCTTGTCTCTCCACGGTCGTGCCGTCGTAAATATATGAAACGATATATGACGATATGAGACGATATCCGATCAGATACGGCACCTCACCTGACTGTATTATATGGGATCATGTGAGTTACTATAATATCGTTAATTATTAACACGTCAAGTGATGACGTGTTAATAACCCCGCTCTATATGAGTAAACATCTTAATATCTTCAGGACTGCTCTAATAGGGTTTGCTCTATTTCAACAGGGTAAGATTTGCTCTGATATAGTCGGAGTCATACCTGGTCTGATAGTTCAGATAAACTATGATTCTATCAAATGGGCAGGTCGATTGTTCATAGATGTCCAGGTCTACTGGGATCCCGGTCCTTCCTTCTATACCCCTTTTTGGGGGGTGGTCTTCTCCCGAAAGATCTTCGATGTGTCGACAATCTTGCGCGACCTTCCCTCTACACCCCCTTTTTGGGGGCGGTCTTCTTTCGATTTTTCGGTAATTACGCTTAGTGGTCCTCATCGTGTCGGTAATCCCGGGCGACATTCGTATCTCTGGTAAGAAGTTTAGAAGGTACGTATTGAGACGTACAGGTCCGTCTCATCAACGAATAACCCCACCACAATTTCAAAGAGTTAACCGATTTCGGGAGACAGAAGAGAAGGGGAAAGAAAAACCGGTAAAATCAGGATAAGTACACTAATTGCATTAGAGGAATACAGAAGAGATGGGGAAAGAAAAAGCGGATAAGCCTACTAAATGAATTAAGGAAGAAGAAGCGGTAAAATCAGGATAACCCACTAATCTAATTACGGGAAAACGGAGAAGAAGGGGAAAGAAAAAGGGGTCAAATCAGAGTATAAAAGGACGGGAATTTTGGAGGAATGGCACGTTTGGATCCCTCGTGGATCGACTAGTACTGCTTGGCAAAGTACATCCCTAGTGGACAGGAAACGCTGAGAACACGGAACGTTGAGAAACAAGAGAAACAAGGAGTCGCGCCTAAAAAGCATTAGAAAGGGTACTTCTTGAATCCCTCGTGGATCGACTAGTACTGCTAGGCAAAGTACATCCCTAGTGGACAGGAAACGCTGAGAACACGGAACGTTGAGAAACAAGAGAAACAAGGAGTCGCGCCTAATAAGCATTAGATCTTTTCTTTTCTGGAAAATTAACTAGTACTGCTGGGCCTAGTACATCCCTAGTTGATCGGAAACGCCTGGAACACGGAACGTTAAGGAACAAAAAAGAAGAAGAATTGGAATAATCTTTTTTTAGTCTTAAGTGAGAAAATCTTGGAAAATCAAATAAAAATAAAAGGAGAGATGCGGAAAGTCGATAAATAAAGCGCGTAAATCATTTATCGCAAACTAAGTAGAAAAATTATATTAGGAGAGCATAAAGGGCGAAGAGGTATTTTAAATCTGCGAGCGTCACGATACTCACGCAAAAACACAACAAACATACGCACACCTCCACCGATACAACGTAAACATTGAGCGAGCCAGCGCGTCACGATTCACCGCGCCGCGATCGATAGGGCGAGTAAGGGAGGGGGAAAAATTATCGGCCCATCGGCCACCATCCGAGTAATTACGCGAAGTGAACATTTACCGACGGAGAAAAACATTGCGGAAAAGTACAAAAACAACACGAACAACACACTACATTTATACATAGCGTTATTTTTAGATTATATCGAGCCATAAAAAACTGAATAAATCGTTTTTGTTAAAAAATACCCAGAACACCTGAGTTTATATTAATTTCTTCCCTGTTCGAGTCCCGAACCTATAAATTTATTTGTAACGAATTAAGACCCGTTACAGTATGTATGACTCACGGGTGACTCTCTCGTTGCGGTACCCGTAGCGGGTATTTCTTTGATTCCCAGTATAGTCGGACTTTACGATCCTCCGGATATTAATAAGAGTGGGCCAGAGGTGGCTCCTTTTATAGCTCGGTCGGTTGTTGTGATATGATTGGGTTTTGTATCAGCTGAGTGGCTCTTTTTTTAACTCGTCCCAGGACTGGTCTGGCTGGTTCCGATTTACATGGTACCCTTGGATTGTTATGACAAAGCTCGCCTTTTCGTCGCCGATAGCGTTTACGAAGATTATTCTGATGCCTCCAGTAGGCTTGGGTTCGTGCAGTAGGTGACAGTAATTTGCGGGGTCGTGCGGTCAATCGATGGGGTGACTGAAGTTGATTTCCTAGTAGTGTGATATTCTAGGGATAAATTGTCCTGGGGTTGGGGTGGGATGTTTCACGTGTAAACATTGCGCCGGTGATAGAAATCGTGGCGGTCTGGTAATTCTTGGATTCTTTTAGGTTGTAGGCTTGCTGTCACTCGGAAAGGGGTTTCGTTTCCGTGCCCGATATCCTTCATATCGTCCAGATTTATTGGGATTGTGTAGTGAGTGCGATGAAGCGGTGCATAACGTAACATAATGTCTCTGATCGCTGCGCATAAATCCATGTTTTTTGCTTCGCAGACTCTAAAGATGTAAACATTGATTGTTTTTAGTCGAAAAGCAAAAATATGTTTTTTCTTACAATAACTAAAAATAATCACCATTTCATATCTTCCGAGACAGCGAAGTCAAAATTGGGGGTTTCTTTGCAGTGACGTCGCAGTCTATGATTTTTTTACACCGATCAAAGGCAATTAAAAATGTACATCTCTACGAATATACATTTTTTATGGCCTTTAGAAGATGTCAGAAAAAATCATGAATTGACTCCTACATACGGAGAAGTGAACATTTTTCATTGTCACCAATCGTTGCAAACAATCCATGTTCTTCGCTGCGCAGTCTCTAAAGATATAAAATGATAATTGCTTCTAGTTAATGGAAAACAAACAATGGAATGTTCTTATAATTGGGCACTGGAAATCCAAAAATATGTATTTGTCTCAGATTAACTAAAAACAATCAACATTTGATATCTTTAGAGACTGCGAAGCCAAAATCATGGACCGCATCGCAGCGATCGGAGACATAGAAAACCTCAAACTTCCAGATATAGAGAAGCCAATCTATGAACTTTTCTCAAATCAAACAAAGGCAATAAAAAAATTGTATTCCCATGAATATACATTTTTAATTGCCTTCAGTTGATGTGAGAAAAATTTAAGAATTTGCTTCTTAAATACCGAGGAATATAAATTTGCTCGGTATTTAATTTGGCAAAATAGTTAATAGAGAAATTATTATCACACGTTTATACTCAGTTTCAGGATTTTTATTTAAGAAATCTAAGGTTCTTTTGTGAACAGACACGAGACGTTCATACTTTTTTCCCTCGATTTTGTGTATAAAAATTGCGAGCGAATAACGAGTAAAAACGAATAATCCGGGCGGTAGAAATTGCGGAAGATGAACAATTTACTCACACATCGTTGATTTGTTATCGGCTTTGTTTGGGAACTTTCACTGCTTTTACACTTTCGCGCTCTAACCTTACTTGGAGGTTACGCCGGCAGAAGCCATACATTTGAAAAACCCGACTTTTGACGTTTCTAGATCGGCCCAGTCAGCTGCCGATCTTCGCGAGACGAGTCTGAAGCGCGTCGCTCTTTGCATGCTAATAATGTGATAATCAATTCTCATAAGGACGGATGTACTATGTTTAGGATATGACGGATTATTTTTGTTTCCACTAAGATACGAGATGAAGAATAATTTTCTCGATGTCCAAACCGCTCGGAAATTCGATCGTTATTTATAAGATCTGGGGATTGAGTGGACGAATCGGGAAGAAACCTAGACCAAACGATAGGCAAAAACACATTACTCTTGTCAAATGTCATTAGGTCTTTAATTCACCGACTAGTTTTTGTGTGGCATCGATTTAAAATTTAAACAAAAAACAGATAGAACGCCAACTTCGTGTATGAAGAGTAGGGTCAAAGTGGGAACAGTGGCAACAGTGGGTACGCTGAACCTTTTCTGTTTCTCAGAAGTGGACATGTACATATGTGCGTCTTTTTACATTACAACCGCCCTTGGAAGCCAACAGGTTTGAACCTGTCTGTGGGTCGCTCCCGCGCAATTCTGTTGTGCGAGGTGATTTTATATTATTTTTGGTGTCGAAAGTTGAAAAACCTGCTGAGTTTGTATGTTTTTTGCTTCTTCACCTATCGCTGTTATGCACGAAGTCATTGTTCTCAAGTCAAGAAAAGATAGAAAGGTCAATCAAAGATAAAAAGGTCAAGAAAAATAGAAACTTGTCAGTACCCGCTTCAAAAAAAAGGAGAGGGTCGGTACACAGTGGCTCAATTTTTCGTGGTACACAGAGGTAAGTCATAACCCCTTAAAATGCCCTCGAAATAATTATCGGTCGTTTTACTATCTACAAAATTCTAATTAACCTCGAAATACTTGTGATTTTTTTCCAACAATACTTTTATTTACATTATTACGTTTTCAATTCAAGCGCACTAAAGAAGTGAAATAACTTTTGATGCAAAAGCCAAGCAAATTTTCTAGAAATGTACAATAAATTGTCAAACCCTAGAAATACTATTTTTCTCAATATTTTATTTTAAGAAACCATAATACTATTATAATAAAAAGTTCGAATCACGATTATATAAAAGTACAACGTATGCATCACACAAGTACTCTATGTATGTATCACTGGAAATGCTGTGCAACAACTTGGCGTGCATGGTTAAGAAAAAACGCTCGGGAAGATGCACGATTTTCTTGGCGAAATGTTCCTGCCGCTTCCATAAGTATCTTTTGCAACAGTTTATTTACTTAGATTATTTCAAATTGTAACATCGCATCAGTTACTGCATCAGATATATAGAATTATTAGAAATTAGATGTTCAGCCTTCCAAAACTATGTCTATTGAACGAACATTTAGGCGACGCAATAGATTTTATGAGATGTATGGTGGTTCTATAATAGAGTCGAATGTGAATACCTCCACGTAACTTTTCAAACTATGTAAATAAAGTAAGATTTCAAGAGTCGTGTGGTCTAGGGGTACAGCGCGGATTTTTTATTTGTATTATGCGGAATCTTAAACTTAGTTTGCAGTTACATAATAAATTGCGTCAATTTATGTCTTTCTTAACCTGATAGTCAAGTTGTTGAGAAAACGCCATCCTTCGCCGAGCTTTTTTTCCTAACCATGTACGCTAAGTCGTTGCATAGCATTTCCAGTGATACATAAATACAGTACTTGTGTGATGCATACGTTGTACTTTTATATAATAGTGATTCGAACTTTTTATTATAATAGTAATATGGTTTCTTAAAATAAAGTGTTGAGAAAAATAGTATTTCTAGGGTTTGACAATTTATTGTACGTTTCTAGTAAATTTGCTTGGCTTTTGCATAAAAAGTTATTTCACTTCTTTTGTACGTTTGAATTTAAAAAGTAATAATGTAAATAAAAGTATTGTTGGAAAAAAATCGCAAGTATTTGGAGGTTAATTAGAATTTTGTAGATAGTAAAACGACCGATAATTTTTTCGAGGGCATTTTTTTACTACTTGGCGTTTTTTTTACTTGTTCAAGTTTTTTAAGGGGATTTCATATCTTTTTGGAATAAATATATATACGGGGCTACTGGTGATTGGTCACGATCCCTTGAAAGGGTTATAGGTCATTTTCCGCTGTCAAATAACCTAACAATGTTTTATGCAAAAGTCAACCAATTTCGAGATATTATTTTTATGATTCAACTATGAACATGAATATAGTATATCCTAGCTGTATAAAAACCATGTATATAAATGAATCTCGATGTGAATACCAGAGTATAGCATATGTCAGAAAAATACTACAAAAGTCGTACTCTTAAAGCTCTCAGTCGATCTTAAATTCATCAAATGATCAAATTACTAGGGGTGTGCGGGTACCCGATTCACTCGGGTACCCGCTGTTTGGGTCGGGTCGGGTACCCGACGGGTTATGTTTTTGCATTACCCGCCTCTATCAGGTACCCGAATTCGGTAATCGGATACTCTCAAATTTTTGGTACTCGTAAACGCCGAGTACTCTTAAAATTCGAATATTCGTAAACGACTCTGAGATCCGTATATATTATTTATATTTATTTCTTATTTAGGTGTAGAGACCGAATAATGGGAGAAAACGAAAACTCGAAGAAGGCGATAAAACGAATAAATGATAATACTGTAAAAAATCTTTTTTCGTCTTACTTTTCTATTCTGTGTGTTTACGTACGTGCGAGTGTGTGTGTGTGTGTGTCTGTTAGGGCGGAGTGAAAAACGGTCACTTTTGGCGGATCGTATCTTAATAGCGTGGGAAAGATGCGTTTTGGCATAACTAAAAAGTGTGCCAAAGGAAAAAATTTACAATAAATATTTTCTGTTCCGGCAAACGCCTTAAAGTTTTGAATTTTTTAACGTGGGTTTTGGATGGAGAAATAACCCAAAAAGACCAAGATTCAACGCCCTGCGTTTATTCGAAGCGAGAAGAATGTAGCTTCCATTTGACATTTTAAAAGTGAAAATATCTTGATTAGTTTCAGAGATATGAGCGTTTGAAGAACAAGTTTTACCTGGAAAAAAATGTTTAAATGACAAAAAATTAAATTAAGAGGAATGAATCGCCGAAATTACCAGTTAGCATTAGACAGAATTAATGAAAATTCGACGAAGAATCTTCCATTTATTCAGCTTTTCGACATTCAAATATCTCAATATTTCCTGAAATGCGAGTGTCTTAAGGGACAACACCACTGTGACGGCTTCAAAAAATCGATTTTTTGAAAACCATCTAGAAAAATCTAAAATACATTTAAGATTAAGATGCCGTTGGACCCAGGTCGAAAAAATAATTATTTTCGGAGATATTGAATATTTTGTGGAGCGGTGCAGCGCTCCGTGACGCTCGGGGTCCCGCGCTGCTGCGCGCCTCAGGGTCGGCAGGTATACCGGGATATATAAATTTGAGCAGAGACGATTTGCTGCAGCGTTGTTTGGGCGGCTTCACGCAAAACAACAATGAAAGCTACAACAAATCAGTTTGGGTAATAGCCCCCAAGTGTCAGTTCGGGAGCAAAAAAATGGTCGATATTGCAGCTGATATCGCGGTATTATTATTCAATGATGGCCTGAGAAGCCTCATGAAAGTTTTGGAGACGTTGGGGATAACTATCGGCCCAAATTGTTTCAATTTTTGCGTTGAAACCGACGCAGCGCGGATCCAGCTGGCGGAGCGCTCGCTCACAGACGCTGCAAAAGAGGCAAGAAGAGCCTCTACAAGTTCGAGAAAAGATGCTAGGGACAATGATTTGCTTCTTGAAGGCCAGCTATATGGTGCCGGCATCGCTGATTAAAGGTACAAAAGTTTTAGCATGTACAAACATGCAAAAGATACAATTTTTTGTCGAAATCCAACTTGTCGGATTTGCGTCTGCCATATTGCATCCGCCATTTTGAATTTTTCAAATCCGATTTCAAATTCGGTTTTAACGACCTCAAAAACCATACGATACCTACTTTCGTCGGAATCGAACCACTTTTCGAATTTGCATCCGCCATATTGAATCCGCCATTTTGAATTTTGGAAATCCCTTTTTCAAATTCGGTTTCAGGGACCTCAAAAACCATACGGTACCTACTTTCGTCGGAATCGAACCATTTTTCGAATTTGCGTCAGTTATATTGGATCCGCCATTTTGAATTTTGGAAATCCGATTTCAAATTCGGGTTTAGCGACCTCAAAAACCCTCAAACACTCACTTTCGTCGGAAACAATTTTTCGAATTTGCGTCCGCCATATTGGACCCGCCATTTTGAATTTTGGAAATCTGTTTTCAAATTCGGATTCAGCGACCTCAAAACCTATGATCTACCAAATTATAGTCAAATCGCTGTAGTAGAAATATGTTTTTTTTTTAAATGCCCACATGTGTGTCATGACACAAAAATGGCACGACTTTTTTTGCCCATATGTGTCCCACTGACAGTCAAAGGGTTAAAAGAAGTTTGCCGAAAAAAATGGTACATACATACATAACAAAAATACAAAAATTATTTAATCAATTATTTGTATTTCTTATGAACTCCAACATATCGGCGAAGGGTAGAGAACATAAAGCTGGAATCTATTTCGTCCGTTTTGGTACGTTTCCGTGGCACTATCTATACTATGAAACGAAATTTTGTTCCGGCAACACGACTTATAGAGTGCCCGATGTGAGACGAGTACTCGAAAAACTCGGATACTCGATAAAGTTCGAGTATACCCGTCCGATCACGGGTACCCGAAGAAATTCGGGTACCCGAAAAACCCGGGTACCCGATCCGAATCATAGTCTAATTACCCGACCCGACCCGACCCGACCAATTCTACTACCCGCACACCCCTACAAATTACCGATCACGAGTTTTTTTATGAACATTTTTCGATAATCCAACGAGTGATTTATTTCGGGATAACCATTAAGTCGCCATTGTAATACAAACAATGCAACTAACCACGCTAAATAATAACGTACGACCATAAATGCAAAAAATAATATAATAACATTTAATCAAACTCAAACAATCCCAAAATCCTTGAGAATTCATTTGAGGACTCGAAATATCGCTTTTCGATGGCCGTTATTCATCTACCGAAGTGTGGTATTGCGACGTAGATTAATAAACAAACGTAATCGATGACGACCCGGGCGAGCACCACCAATCGTCTTGTTCCGTGTATATTCAAACTTCGCTGACGGAATGACACCTCATCGCGGTCGGTATGGTAGAGCAATTGTAGATACCCAAAAATCTCTGAAACGGCTCTTCAGATCCCGTCGAAACTTTGCCAAACGACGTCAAATAGATAGACGAACAGCTGTCTGCCCCTCAAATTTTCTGAATTTGAGAAAAAAAACCGTAGATTGGCTTATGATAACCCGATCTACGTTTTTTTTTCTCAAATTCAGAAAATTTGAGGGGCAGACAGCTGTTCGTCTATCTAATTGACGTCGTTTGGCAAAGTTTCGACGGGATCTGAAGAGCCGTTTCAGAGATTTTTGGGTATCTACAATTGCTCTATCATACCGACCGCGATGAGGTGTCATTCGGTCTTAACCATGCACGCTAAGTCGTTGCGTAGCATTTCCAGTATACTTGTGTGGTACTAACATTGTACTTTTATTGGGAGTACAAATAAGTCTCCGCCGTTTGACAAAAGATGGCCCCACCAGGAGGTTATGATTGAAATTGTCAGATGTAAAACGTCAAATCGTAATGTTGGACATCTGGCACGACCATAACCTTGAAATATTAGCAATTTTGTATCAGCATCACATAATTTTTTTTGTGCGAAAATGTCGAATTTTGCGTCGAATAAGCGTCATTTGCGGAAACTTTTGATTTACTTCCTTAATTTGAAAAAATCTGCAGTTAAGGCGCATTGATTGCTTGTAGAAGCATGCGGTGAGGCAGCTTCAAGTGAGAGAAGTTGTCGTGAATAGTTTAAAAAATTTAAGAACGGTGAGGTTGATGCCGAAGACAAAGAACGTAGCGGAAGGCCGAAAGTGCACGAAGACGCGAATTAAAAGCATTATTGAAGGGAGATTCGTGCCAAACGCAAGAGTTGCCGCAAATGACGCATATTCGGCCGAAAACTTGACATTTTCGTACGAAAAAAATGACGTAATGCTGATACAAAATCGCTAATATTTCAAGGTTATGGTCTTGCCAGATGTCCAAGCTTACGATATGACGTTTTACATCTGACAATTTCAACCATAACCTCCTGGTGGGGCCTTTTTTGTCAAACGGCGGAGACTTATTTGTATTCCCAATATATAATGGTGACACCAATTTCATGTTACAACAGTACGGTGATTTGTGAAAATAAAAATAAAATAATACGCAAAATATCATTCCTAACGTTTAATTATTTCCCTTACAATTTTTTTAGTAAACTTGCTTGGCTATTTTATAAAAAGTTACTTCACTTTTTTGTACATTTAAATTGAAAATATGTAAGAAAACCATTGTCTAAATAAAAATAAAAAAATATTCTAAGATAAATCAGACTTTTTAACATGGTAAAACAAGCGATATTTTCAGAAGAATGTTTTTTTGCTTGGCGTAGTTTTTTTTACTTTTTCAAATAATCTTCGACATGAGTTAGCAATACTTACAACGCCTTTCAATTTCGGAAGTTGATCCGAATGACCGCAGGTAGATAATAGGATTATTTGGTTCGAATAAAAACCACTCGTTCCTTTGGCAATCATTGTCTTGTCCTCTTTTTCAATTTTATTAACGAATAGGAGATTCAAGCTTACAGCAGTGAGCGGACGAACCTTGAGTAGAAAAAAGGGGCCGGGGGAGGCCTCGTTCAAAGGGACGCGACGAACAATCGTCACCGTGTACTCCGATCTAAGGGGTCACACCACTGTACAATTAAAGAATTTTTTTTTTTTACTTGACTCTAGAGATGCTTTGAACCATCTAGAATGAGGAGAAAAACGTTTTGTACCTGTAAAACAAGGTCCGTAGGCCCGTGTGGGTCTGCGGTGGCAGTGGCTGGTCCGTGTGCGAGACATCGACCGTTTTCCTGGAAACACAATTTTTTTAAAACGGCACGCAGCATAACGTCAACAATTTTCATTCTTTTCACTCCAAATTTTGAGTACACCTTTAAAATAACATTCTGAAGAGAAATACGTACGGAATTGTTCCGAAGTTAATTGTAAAATTAGTTATTAACAAATGATTGGCCTTTTTTTCTGTCGAAAATTAAGTTTTTGGTTTAACGCTTGCCAATTACACAAAAATTAATATATTCACAATCCTCTATGTATTTCTCTAGCTATACTCGTGTAAATTAACAGAAATTTTTTAATTTGTTTCTAAAATAAAATTTGCGTCAGCCATACCTCATGCCGCAGAGCGTCTCAAATTCAACATGCCTAGCCAGAATGGCTCCAGCGTCACCATTTGGTATAAATTTTAAATGTAAATTTCTTTTTGTTCACTTGAAGATATGACTAATAACATCCTTGAATATTAGTATTCTCTTATTTGTCCTTCTACCAAAAAAAAAATCGCGAAATATCACTCAATTTTGGACGTTCACAGTGGTGTAAGCCCTTAAGGTAAAACGAGCGCGCGCTCTTGATTTTGTTCACATTTTAACCAGACAATGTTCATATAATTATAGATGATTGAGTGAAGTTCACAAAAGTTTGTCGCCGGTATGAAACCACAGGGTGTGAGTTTATGCGTAGGCCGACAATGGCGAGGGGAAAAGGCAGATTTCCCGGTGCGGCTGGGTAAAAACTCTACGTTGGTTTTTTTTGGACTTTGGGCCCTAAAAGGGCTGTTTAAGGTTTGTGAGGCGGTGACGAGAGGTCCGGTTATGGAGTAGCCAGGGTTGTCAACGGGGAAGCGGAGTCGAGGGGTTTTTTTACTGGGAACGTGAGGAGGGGGGAATTTCGGAAGGGATTTCTCTAGGTGGCGAAGGAGGAGAGGGGGATTGTCCGAGGACAGAAGAAGGCGGGAAAAGAGGGGCGGGGGATGTGGAGGTCGGCGGCGACCTTGTCGAAGAGGGCGTCAAAGCCCTTTTTGCCGAGCACGGCCGTATCCTGCGGGAGGGGTGGAGATCGAGGGGACAATGGAAGGAGGGAACGTGGGAGTGGCGGAGGAAGCGGCACCTTGAATTCAGGGACTGGTGGGGTGTTCTCCGTTTCGGCCTGGGGAGCGGCTCCCTTCCGTCCTCAGGGGGGCAAGGGCATCGAACGTCGAGGGTCTCGAGCGCGCCTGGTAACACGTACCCCGAACCGTGGGTCCGTGGCCGCTGCAGCTCGCTTAGCCCGCCGACGCCGCGACGCCAGGTCGAGAGGTTTTGGCATAGAAAAAATAAAAAAGGGGAAAAAAATTAAAAATAAAATAATTTTTTTTTAAATGAGTTAACAATTTAATGAATTGATAAAGGTAGATGACGAGGGAAATAAAAATGGAGGAGACATGTACAGTTTTTAAAAAATGTTTGCTAAAAAATGCCGAGAAAAAAAACGAAAACTAGATAAATATACAAAAGAAAAAAACGCTAGATATATACGGGGTGCGATACGACTACGCCGTTTATGACGCTACGATTAACCCGGTTGCCGAGGTCCAATACGCGGAGTTCGTCGTCACCTTTCAGTGGCTTGGGAGAGTTCTGTACCACCTCTCGGTGATCAAGAACTGAGGGCGAGTAGCCTCGCGCTCCGTCTTATATACCCGCTGGAGCGGCGAATTCGCCGAACTCCAGGCACGGGTATCGCAGCGCAAGAACTGGGGCGCACGTTAAATTTTCTGCGAGGCGCGGTGAGCCTGTAATTTGTCCCGAGACGCGGCACTAGTATGCCGGCGTTAGAAAAGACGTCTAACACGCGGGTCGCAGCGCGCCGCGCTGGGGTGTAGGGTCGCGTTACGAGCGTTACGAAAATCGCGAGTCGAGCAGATGACGCTAGAGACCGTAGTCTAACCTCGCAACGCGTGTTTATTTCTTGAAAGGCCGGTGTACTAGATGTGTAGTGATTGTTTGTATTTGGTGAGTAACAATTAAACAGTGTAATCATTAGTAACGTCGTGGTTACGTGTAATATTAATAATTGTTCCTTTTGATGACTTTTATTTTAATTTGTGCACGTGAAGTGTGTTTGTCCGCTCGATATGTGAGGGGTCGGCGGCGGATGACATAATTCGGAATATTGTTTTCGACGCATTGCGTTTAATATCGTATATAGATTTAGTTTCGTTAGCTCGCGAGTGTTTTGTAGTGTTGAATTAACGCATTCGGATATTTACAGTGGCTCGGAGGGCCGCTGAGACCCAGAGGTCTGGTACGCCGAGGGTCGAGGCAAGCGGTGAGTATCACCGGTACATTTAATTATTTTTTAGGTACTTAATCTTGAATTGATAGTGCATTTTTTCTTTCTTTTTACAGGTAGGAGCCGGAAGCCCGACGGAGACCAGATCCCTAGGACGACGATGGAACGCAGACAAGGACTCGACGCGACACGCTTTCGCTCTGGTAAGTCTTTCTTAGGTATAACAATTTTGGATCATATTATTTAGTTAATAAGTTTCGTACACGCATGGATAAAGTAAAAATTTGACTTCGAATTTCACAGCTGGACGCCGAGAGACAGGGGTAGGGAATCTTCATCGCTAAGGTAAGGACGGCGAACGCTACCGCTCCCTCGTTTCAATGTTTAGTGTATTTGTAGTTGAAACCTTGACATAATAATCAATGTTGTGCTGTCTGCTTTTTGTTACAGGGTTTCGAAGGTGCGAGGACGAAGATGACGCCAAAAAGGTTGTGTGCCAAAGTGGCGTACGACAAATGCCCCGGGCGTTGGTTCGTCCTCGCATCTTCCGTGTATTGAGTGACATGAGGTGTGTGATACGCGGAAATAAATAAAATTATAATCAAACCACTTATAATATTAGGAGTTACTGGTGATTTGTTAACCAGTTCAGGTATCGTAGCGCGGGTGACTCGACAATTGGCTATTTCTGGTGAGTAACAATCTTTGAAAACGTTTTTTTTTACCTGATTTTCTAAGTAAACCGTCTGGGTATAATAGGTACGAACATTCGTGAGAGTAATACCAATGTGGGCTATTTACAGGTACGTTTCGGAAGGCGAATTGCGAAGATGTAGGCACGAAAGTGACGGTAAGGATTAGGAGGAGCAAAGGGTTTCACCATAAGTGCCCCGGGCGTCGGTTCGCACCTACATCTTCCGCATATGGTGATAGGGGAATACAGTTATGAACACACGGCTGTACATGTTAATCCCGTATATGAGGTTATATGGGGTTGGGTTTTGGAGGGCGTGGGCGAAGATTGTAGGCAGAAGTTCTAGTAGTTGGTGCTGCGGCGCGTCGAGGTCTTGACTGCGCAGCTCAACCGGAAGTTGCTCTGGTGGAAGAACGTGATGTCGGCCTGGAGTTTGATGTGGTGCTCGCGTTCACTGCGGGTGTTGCGTGGATCCCTTGATCCATTGGAAGGTGAACCAGCCATAGTTTACCGGTGGATTGTTGAGAATGGGCCGTAAGGTTTGGCCCATTCGTTTGGGGGTGAACCTGCAATAGTTTACCGATTGGTGACTGAGAGCACGCCGTATGGTTTGGCCTGTCCGTTTTGTCATCTGGTCGAGCCATAGGGTTTGGCTCGGATGACGGTTTTTTGGTTTGGATTGAAGCCGTAGGGTTTGGCTCAGTTAGTTGTCCGCTTGTCGGAGCCGTAAAGGTTAGCACCGACGAACTTCCCTCCTTCTCTCGTGGGGCCGTGGTTGGCCGGTTTCAGCGACCTTGCCGGACGAGGTAAATCTCGCCTCCGAGATTCTTCAGGACTTTGCGCGGGCCATCCCATGGTACTACAAAACCCGCGTGGATTCCTTCATCGGCGTTCGATTGAACGTGTGTTCGAGTGTAGACTAGATCCCCTGGTTGGTATCTAGGTGAGGCATCAGTATTTTAAGCATATTTGCTCTGATAATCGTGCTGATGCCTTTGAATTCGTTGTACTCACTGTGTCCGTTCCGTGCTAAGTTGGGCGGCGTGGACTGGAAACTTCCATTCACCGGGCCGTTGAAGGCCCTTCCCGAGTAATGCCTCGCTCGGGGATAGACCCGTAGCCACGTTCCGCTGATTTCGCTGTTGATAAAGGATCTGTGGTAACTGTAGATCCCATTCTTGATGACGCTTGTCCCGCAGATCCAACCTTAATCCTTTCTCAATTTCTTGATTGCGTCTTTCGGTGGGATTGGCGCGGGGGTGATACGTAGCGGTAGTCCAGATATGCATTTGCCATTTTGCGCACGCCGTTTGCCATTTATTGCTAGAAAATTGGGGACCATTATCAGATAAAATGGTTCTTGGATATCCCCATCTGCTAAAAACCTCATTTTCCAAGAGGGTAATGACGCGGGTAGCTTCGGAGGAGCCAATTGGGAAAGCATCTACCCAGCGTGAAAATAGATCCGTGACTACCAATATGAATCATTTGCCACGGCGGGACCGCGGATATGGTCCCATCAGATCGACCGGGACCGTTTCCCATGGTTGTCGGGGTTGGTGGGGTCTCAAGTGATCAGGATGTTTAGGCCACGTGGACTTAACACACGCACACACGTGGCAGTTCCTCACGTGATGCCGTACGTCCCTTCGAAGGTTAATCGAGGTAAAGTGGGTTTGAATGAGTCTAAGCGTCTCATCCATCCCTGGGTGTCCTGCCATCTGGGAGTCGTGATAGTACTGTAATACTTTGGCTTTCGCGTTCTGAGGTACCAGTATCTTCCAAGTATCGTGGATACGTTTGAACACCGAAACCTTCCCGTAGTTCATAGTCGTAGTTATGTTCTTGACCTTTGAAGATTTTGACGATGTTGCATAACTCGTTATCTACTTGTTGGTCCTCCATGACCTCGTCAATTATGTTGTATTGTTGTACCATGAAAATCTCAGGTGTCTCAGATGGTGTTGATACGTTTACTCGTTCGGGTGGATGGAGGGGTTC
Organism: Ophion slaviceki; assembly: GCA_944452715.1. NCBI lineage: Eukaryota > Metazoa > Arthropoda > Insecta > Hymenoptera > Ichneumonidae > Ophion > Ophion slaviceki. The sequence goes on along the minus strand of OX101788.1, from coordinate 45,737,152 downwards.
CTTGTCCTCCAGTACTCCAGTTAAAGTTGTTTCAGGATGTCGGGAAAGAGCCCCAGGGACATCACTCGCCCTTCCCGGTACGTGCTCCAATTTGAAGTTTAATTTTTCCAGTAGTATGGCCCAGCGGCTGAGCTAGTCCTTCTCGTCCTTTGTGCGTCTCAACCATTTCAACGGCCGCCTGTCGGTTCTCAAGATGAACGGTTTTTCCTCAAGGTAATTTTGATAACGCTTAACGGCCCATACGCAGCCAGGCATTCTTGCTCGTTGCTGAGGTAGCGTTTTTGGGTGGCATCAAATTTCGCGCTGGCGTAACTTACGATATTTTTTACACCGTGGGTCGGGACTTGGTAAAGGACGGCGCCCATGCTTTCTTCGCTGGCATCCGTCTGCAGAATAAATTGCAGGAAGGGGTCGGGTCGACTCAGCTTAAGAGGTTTCTGGATCGCGGTTTTGATTTGTTCGAAAGCCCGCAGTGCCGGACTCGACCATTGGAACTTGGATGCGAGGAGATCGGTTATAGGTGTCGACATGTTGGCAAAATGGGGGATAAATTCCCGGAGCCAGTTACACGTACCCATAAAATGCTGGATATCTCTTCTGGATCTTGGGGTAGCGAAGTTGATGATTGTGGCGACGTGTTACGGTTGCGCCTTGGTCCCGATCGTGTTTGCCGTGTGCCCCAGGTAGTTGAGCTCGGTTTTTCCGAAATTGCATTTTTCGGCCGAGCAAGTAGGTCCATGGAGTTTCAATCGTTCAAAAACCAGAGTAAGGTGTCGTAGGTGGTCTCCTCAATCACTGGAGTAGATGATGATGTCGTCTAGATAGACGACACACACCTTGTTGATCAACCCCACCAGGACCTCTTCGCTCATTAGCCGTTGGAAGGTGTTCGGGGCATTCTTAAGCCCGAAAGGCATGACCCAGAACTGGTAAGTTGCCCCGTCTGAGTTATTGAAGGCGGTGAGCTTCATGGAATCCGGGGCCATAGGTATCTGCCAATAACCACTCTTCAGGTCAATGGTGGAGAAGACTTTTGCTGTACCGAGTTCTTTAAGGGCCTTGGGGATTTCCGACATTGGTCGTGTGACATCCTCCGTGATGCTATTCAAACGCCTATAGTCGAGGCAAAACCTGGGCGTACTGTCCTTCTTTTGTACGATGACGATAGGGGAGCTATAGGCCGATGAGCAGGGCTCAATGATGCCCTCTGCCAACATGTTCTGGACTTGCTCTTGGATGGTTATTTTCATGGAGTCGGAGTACTTATACGGTGGTAACCGGAAAGGCCGTTCGGAGGTGAGCTTGATTTCGTGTTTGGTGTTCTGTGTTTGTTTAAGCGAGACCGATTCGTTGAAGAGACCCTGGAAAGTTTCGATGAGCTCGTAAAAAGCCGGCTGCCAGTTTGCGGGCAACCCGTTTTGTAGAGATGATACGTCGAATTTCGTTTTTTGTTGGTGCGGTACCGGTAAGTCGATCAACTGGATCGAAAACCTCTCTTTATCTCCAAGGTAAAGTCGGCCATTGTGGGTATTAATTATTGTCCTTTGTGACTTGAGTCATGGGAAGCCTAGAATCAGTTGCTCTCGGGACTCCGGCGCAACTCATGCTTCGATCTCGAGCGAGTGCCCGTGGATGTGGATTTCAATGTTGACTTTTCCCGTGAGCGGCGTCTTTGATGTTGTATCCGCCAAGCGGGCGTGAGAGGTTACCGGGATGATAAGTACGCCGATTGGGATGTAGGAGGGATGGATGAAGGAATTACTAGCAAAACTATCTACAGCAGCGGGAATTTCATGACGTTGGAAAGTGACTAGGATGTGCGGTAGATTGTCTTGACCCCCGCTTAAACTCGTGAGCCCTACTTGCGGGTTGGAGCGGCTGGTTCGAGCGCTTCCGCCGTCCGCTTGAAGTTTTCCGATTTAGGAGTTTGCTTCAGTTTCTGTGCCAGCACCGGGCAATCCCGACGGAGACACCGTTCCTGGCAGTGCCAGCATTTAGGAAGATAGTTTAGGTCTTAGAGAGCTTTTGTCCCGGGAAGGGGCCCGGATTTGACGGGTTCCTCCTTTCTGGGGCGGGGAGCCATCTGGGTATCTCCTAGGTCATACTCGGCCTCTATGGCTTTAGTGAGCAGACAAGTCAATGTTCGAAGTTTGGAGGGTGGTATGACTATTCGTAAACTTGGTTTGAGTAGTTCCTCGGGTTCGGTTCCTCTTATCCTCTGATAGAGAAGGAATTTTTGTTGAAGGAAGATTCCCGCATTTTATCGGTCAACCTACTTCCTGGAGAAGAGCTGAGCGTTAAGCCGAGAAAGTATGACGGGATTATTGTACTTGGTAAGCAGGAGTTCTTTGAATTTCGGCCACTCGAATTCAAGGGCTTGGTACAGCGTTCGGCGTCTCTACGTAACCCTTCTATAGCGGTGAGGGTACGGGCTGTAGCGGCAGTGCGAGTTGAATAAAATATTCTTCACAATTTCTTAGAATTTTTTTTTGGATCCTCATGGTCCGCGGCACTGTAAGTGAGTAACGGTGGTCGCGGTGGTATAGCCTGCAAGGCTTGCCAAAGGGAACCGAGTTGATACAACGGTTCCTGGGGATTTGGACTAGGTGGAGGTGCAGTTGGTTTGACCGCATCGCTACTGGGACGATCCTCTGCTTGTTCTGGAATAGGGTTGGGCACTACCGGGTTTTCCATTCCCGGAAATGTAGGTTCTTCGGTACCCATTGCGCGGGTGGATCTGGTTTGGACAGGAGTCCTTTTCATTACGTGCTTCCGGGGCCGACCAACAGCTCGTTTCGGTGTATCGGTTTCTTTGGATGAGACCCTCATAGGGCACGAGGTGAATTTACTATTAAAACCAATGGCCCCACGTTGGGCGCCAAATTGTCGCCGGTATGAAACCACAGAGTGTGAGTTTATACGTAGGCCGACAACGGCGAGGGGAAAAGGCTGATTTCCTGGTGAGGTTGGGTAAAAAACTCTACGTTGGTTTTTTTTAGCTTCAGCCCTTAAAAGGGCTGTTTAGGGTTTGTGAGGCGGTGAAGAGAGGTCCGGTTATGAAGTAACCAGGGTTGTCAACGGGGAAGCCGTGTCGAGGGGTTTTTTACTGGGAACGTGAGGAGGGGGAATTTCGGAAAGGATTTCTCTAGATGGCGAAGGAGGAGAGGGGGATCGTCCAAGGACAGGAGGCGGGAAAAGTGGGGGGGGGGGGGGGGGTTCGTGGAGGTCGGTGGCGACCTTGTCGGAGAGGGCGTCGAAGCCCTCTTTGCCGAGCTCGGCCGTGTCCTGCAGGAGGGGTGGTGATCGAGGGGACGACGGAAGGAGGGAACGTGGGAGTGGCGGAGGAAGCGGCACCTTGAATTCAGGGACTGGTGGGGTGTCCTCCGTTTCGGCCTGGGGAGCGGCTCCCGTCGTTCCCCAGAGGGGCAAGGGCATCTAACGTCGAGGTACTCGAGCGCGCTGGGTAACACGTACCCCGAACCGCGGGCCCGCGGCCGCTGCCGCTCGCCTAGCCCACCGACGCCGCGACGCCGGGTCGTGAGGTTTTAGCATAGAAAAAAGAAAAAAGAGGAAAAAAATTTATTTTAATATTTTTTTTTTAATTAAAATTAATTAATAATTTAACGAATTAATAAAGGTAGATGACGAGGGAAATAAAAATGGAGGAAATATGTACAGTTTTTAAAAAATGTGTAATAAAAAATGCCGAGAAAAAAAAACGAACACTATATAAATATACAAAAGAAAAAAAACGCTAGATATATACGGGGTGCGATACGACTACGCCGTTTATGACGCGGTTAACCCGGTTGCCGATGTCCAATACGCGGAGTGCGTCGTGGTCACCTTTCGGTGGCCGGCACCTTCCGGTGGCTCGAAGGAGTCACCTTTCGGTGGCGGTTACCTTACGGTGGCGGGGTTTGTCACCTTGCGAGGGCAGTCACCTCTCGGTGGATAGTGAGCACCTTTCGGTGACAGTCACCTTGCAGTAGCTTGGGAGGAGGCACCTTTCGGTGGCAGTCATCTTTCAGTGGCTTGGGAGAGTTCCGTACCACCTCTTGGTGATCAAAAACTGAGGGCGAGTAGCTTCGCGCTCCGCCTTATATATCCGCTGGAGCGGCGAATTCGCCGCCGAACTCCAGGCACGGGCATCGCAGCGCAAGAACCGCGGCGCACGTTAAATTTTTTTGCGAGGCGCGGTGAGCCTGTAAATTGTCCCGAGACGCGGCGCTAGTGTCCCGGCGTTGGACAAGACGCCTAACACGCGGGTCGCAGCGCGCGCGGCTCTGGGGTCTCGGGTCGCGTTAAGCGCGTCTCGAAAATCGCGGGTTGAGCAGACGACGCTGGAGACCGTAGTCTAACCTCGCAACGCGTGTTTATTTCTTGACAGGCCGGTGTACGAGATGTGTAGTGATTGTATTTGGTGAGGAACAATTAAACAGTGTAATCATTAGTAACGTCGTGGTTACGTGTAATATTAATAATTGTTCCTTTTGATGAATTTTATTTTAATTTGCGCACGTGTAGTGTGTTTGTCCGCTCGATGTGTGAGGGGTCGGCGGCGGATGTCATAATTCCGAATATTGTTTCCGACGCATTGCGTTTATTATCGTATATAGATTCAATTTCTTCAGCTCGCGAATGTTTTGTAGTGTTGAATTAACGAGTTCGGATATTTACAGTGGCTCGGAGGACTGCTGGGACCCAGAGGTCTGGTACACCGAGGGTCGAGGCAAGCAGTGAGTATCACCAGTACATTTTATTATTTTCTAGGTACTTAATCTTGTTAAGTTAATCTTCAATTGTTAATGCATTTTTTCTTTCTATTTACAGGTAGGAGCCGGAAGCCTGACGGAGACCAGACCCCTAGGATGACGATGGAACACCGACAGGGACTTGACGTGACATGCCTTCGCTCTGGTAAACCTTTCTTAGGTATAACAATTTTGGATTATATTATTTAGTTAATAAGTTTGGTACACCCATGGATAAAGTAATAATTTAACTTCGAAATTTCACAGCTAGACGCCGAGAGACAGACGTAGGGAATCTTCATCGCTAAGGTAAGGACGGGAACGCTACCGTTCCCTCGTTTCAATGTTTAGTGTATTTGTAGTTGAAAACTTGACATAATAATCAATGTTGTGCTGTCTGCTTTTTGTTACAGGGTTTCGAAGGTGCGAGGACGAAGATGACGCCAAAAAGGTTGTGCGCCAAAGTGGCGTACGACAAGTTGACTATTTAGATTGGGAGATAATGAGTTTTTAAAAAGCAACCTTCAACACTGCAGGGTCTGCATTGACCGAAAGGCAGGTCACATAATTCGTCGTACTATTCTATTGTGTTTAAAAATTTGGAAAATAAATTATGTTTAGATACAAAACTAGTTAGGGAACGAGTGAAAAAAGTTTCGATTGTCTTTACTATTCAGTTTTGCTGAAAAATTCAGTAACGACAGAATAACTCTCGGTAAAAAAGATTTGTCCTCTATAATAAGAAGACATTATGCAACACTGTGGAACAGTATTGTTCAATATTTCGAGAAAAAAAAATTATCGTGTTCCTAAAGTTAAAACCTTTTATCGTAAAAAAAATATTTGCGTTATACACATTAATAATTTGACATTGTTGATGTCAAATTATTGTCAAATTATTGCCATTGTCAAAGTGTCGCAGCGACACTTAGCATCATCGTCGCTAAAAACAAAAGAAAAACACTTTTCGAGTCTCACTTTCACCGTAAGCAAACTCACTCATTAATTTTCGTCAATGTTGCTCTTCGAAGACGCCGAGAAATTTCAAGTGTAGAAGAACGATGTAAATAAATCTAACGCGACAAAACACCGGGGTTCCGATCCACGCAACTGCCCATCGGTACGAGAAAGAGGGGGCGCTGCGTGTCAGGACCTTTACACACGGCATATTCGATTCGATGTAGTGTATGTTTTGAAATCGACGACTGTGGAATAATTTTCGTGGTCAAAAAATCGTTCGGAAATTCGCTCGAATATTATGAGATCTCATGATTGAGTAGAATCGAAAAATGACCCAAACAAAATCGATAGAACAAAATCCTATTTCATTGGTCAAATGTCATAAAATGTTCGATTCGTCTCCACGTTTTCGCGTAATATCAAACAGGGCCTATACGCACGGGCTATTGTCTAACCGCGTTGGAATATTCTGGGGGTGTAGGAATACACCGTGTGCACAGACTCTCAGCGCTACGACCCGAGGCTGCGCGAGCATCTATATCTATATCTATGGAAAAAAGTGTTAAGTGATACATAAAAGGACGTATGTAGTGTATGTTACGAAACAACCGAGGGACTGTATTCAATTTAACAAATCAACAAATCGACGACTGTGGTCAACGACTGTGGAATAATTTTCGTGGCCAAAAAATCGTTCGGAAATTCGGGCGAATATTATGAGATCTCAAGATTGAGTGGGCGGATCGAAAAATGACCCAAACAAAATCTATAGAAAAAAATCAAATTTCATTGGTCAAATGTCATAAAATTTTCGATCCGGCGTCGCGTTTTCGCGTAATATCGAATCAAAGTTAAAACGTCGTCTGCTAAAGCCCATCTTACTGTATAAAGAGTCGCGGCGTGTTCGTCGGTCGGTCAGCGGCGTCGAGATCGGTGGCATCGATCAGTGGCGTCGAATTTTTTTTTTTGATTACTTGGCGTCAAGACGCTGCCGCGTCTCTCGATATGAATATTGTCGCGTTGTCATTTAGATAGGTACTGGTACTACCTCATTAGATAGGTACTCATTGTTGATTAATATTCAATAAATGATTGTGATTGACCTCGTAAGATACTGTTTTTTTAAACTAATTTTTCAATGGTTTACTGTACTATACTCCGCATTGTATAGAGAAGCGCACTCCATTACCTACAAGTGTACAGTGGATCAGGGTAATTTTCTTCAAATTTTGCTTGGTTTTGTAATTTTGTTTGACTGTGAAATTAGGCGTGTTTGACCGTGTACACCCCCAAGTACACAGTGGATCAAATCCCATTTTAAAAAAGCTATTATTTCAATATCTATTGGGTTAGGCTGTTCAGTATCTTTTAACAAAATGAAGCCATTGAACATATCTCACGTTTAGTCAAGGTTTCATAGAGATTGTGTGAACGGTTAGGCAGCTATAAATCTCTGAAAAAAATAAGCCATCGATCACACTCTGACCCTACGCGGCGAGTTCGTCGGGGAAATCGAGATTTTTCGAATTCCTTTTTTATTACTTGGTGTCAAGACGCTGCCGCGTCTTTTAATCTTCCTAAAAATCTTTAACAAGTAAAAAAGAACGCCAAGTAATAAAAAGTTCCCTTGAAAACCTTTGGTTGGTTCACTATCTACAAAATTCAAATTGAACTCGAAATATTTTTCATTCCATTACAAAGAATGGTTTTATTTAGATTAATACTTTTCAAATTTAAACGTGCAAAAGAATTGAAATAACTCTTTATGAAAAAGCCAAGCAAGTTTTTAGAAATATACCCAAAATTGTCAAATCGTAGAAATAATATTGTTCTCAATATTTTATTTAAAAAAACCATATTACTATTAGAATAGAAAATCGGAATCACGATTATATAAAAGTACAACGTATGGATCATAACCAGTATATAGGAAATGCTGTGCAACGACTTGCCGTGCATGGTCAAGAAAAAACTTTGGGAAGATACATAATTTTCTTACAGAACCGTTCCCACCGAATTTTGTAGATAGTGAAACAACCAAATGTTTTCAAGAGAACTTTTTATTCCTTCGCGTTTTTTTACTTGCCAAAGTCTTTTGGGGTGATGTCATATCTTTTTGAAACGGAATAAATATATATATATATATATATATATATATATATATATATATATATAGGGCCACTGGTTATTGATCGCGATCCCTTGAAAGGGTTGTAGGACACGGCATCCGTTATCAAACAACCCGGAAATGTTTTATGTAATAGATAGATATTATTTATCTCTATATCTCTATCTCAGATATTATCTGAGATAATATCTCAGAAACTATCATTTCTGAGATATTATTTTTATTATTGTTTTAACGTGAGATGTGGGCAACTTTAAAAATTAATATAAAAAACTGCTGTATGGAATCAAACTTTTAAAAATTATTTTTGTATGTGAACACAGCAACAAAAAAGATCAATAATAAAATGAGAATAATCTGCAAAATTTTATGAATTATGTGTTTAAAACTCTGCAATTCCAATAATTATTCTTGCTTTATTGTTGATAATTCTTTGTTACTGTGTCCTCAAGCTGCAAATAATAAAAAAGTTGCCTACCCCTCACTTAAAAAAATACTATCTCGAAAATGGTTCATTTTTCACATTCACCGATACCGATATTGATTGCTTGCGATACCGTGGTGCCACAATTGCCAGATTTCTATGGCGTTGAAGTTTGCATCGCTGGAACGCGACGAAAGCTCCTTTCTATTTTTTTTCATCTCTTCATGTTTACGATCTATAACTTTTTATACCTTAAGGGGTTAGGCTGCTGTGCCATTTTTTTAAAATTAATTTTGAAGGAACAAGATGATTGGAAAATCGTTTGGACATTTATTTGTATGTATATTAACAAAGTTGTGTATCAAATTTGTACAAATTTGCATTGTTTAAAACATACATTTTATTTTTTTGTGGAACTTTCAACAACTTGACATCTCATCAAACAGTTTCAACGATTTAACCAACAGGAGACAACCAGATAAAATCATTGGGAGCCTGGTATCGACTGAATATAAAAAAAGAATGTTTAACTCTAAAATATTTATCTAACACTTCTTCAAACTTTTCAATATAATCACGTTGCTTTTATGGTAACAAATAATTACTAAATACGTCAAGATTGTTTTTGAAATATACTAGTCCTATTTAAAATTAATTTATTAACTATGATGATAACAATATTATATTTATGCCAGGTATTTCATGTTCTTTCATGTCAAGTGGAGAGAGGTGTGGATAATGAACTGAACTGCTTACTTTTACAATTATTTACCAATTATTTCATAATTGACAACTACCATTTTTTTCTTTATCGTTTCGAAATTTTGACGTTACTATTTGTACATCCTCTAGCCGAGAGGGAGCGCCGCTGGCATCCGAATTTAATACTGACCTCATTCCCGAGTCAACATTTTTAGCCTCCTCCGAACCCTCGCAGGACCCATTTCTTTTGTAATACATGAGCCGCCAGCCTCCGTTGAACCAACGAAACCCCATTTGTCGAGTTCAGTGGCACGAAGAGACCTCCTCTTGGTCCAGTGTAGCCTCTGTTAGACCTTCCAAACCTTCTTTCGACCGCGAGTTTCAGTGAAACGTGCAGAACACAGGCCTCCCTAACGTGCTTTCAATCTCAAACCGTTGCCTCGACCCCACCAAACCTGCTTTCGGCCCAAATTCGAAATCTCCTCCATCATCACTCCATTGTGGCCTGATCGGTAACCCGTTCGATGACGAAAATAACACGTTTTCCCTGATCATCGCCCGAAGAACGGTACAGGTAAATATGCATTATCAAATGATGAATAAATACTACACAATTAATCAAAATACATCGTCCCCTTATCAAATTATTAGTGCAATATTAATATGCGAGAACAATAAAATTTGCTCAATATCGATTTATTATTATTTTATAGGCGATTCATAAAAGAATGCTCGTATATACAGTCTTACTCCAATTCAAAGTGAAAAAAAATCTTACAGGAACATTCTTAAAAAATGCCGGGCTATCCAGTATAAGCTTACGCAACGTTTGTCATCCTTGACATTTGTTCTTAAACTCTCTAGTTCTTGAGTTACATTGCATTATCTAGAATTAGTCTTTTTTAGGGAAAAATTAAATAACATTGCGAAAAAAAATCGTACGAAACCCTATGAAAAACAAAAATGGAGCGCCTGCTACCCCGTTCACGTTTATCATGGATAAACGTAACACATTTTTTTTGCATAAGTCATGCGCCCAATTCTCGATAGTCGAAAAAAAGCCGAAAAACAGTGACGTAAAAAAGTGCGTACTGGGTCGAAAAAAAATCATAAAAAAATATTTCAGAAAAGCAAAATAAAGCTGAATTTGTTCCCGTCAAAACGCCGTTCGGTAAATTTGGTTATCTTTTTTTTTGGCACGAAGCTATGTTACTTTTAATGCAGCAAGAAATGTCGATTGGCGTTTCCAAACTTTTAAGCGACGATATATATTATATAATACTATATATATATATATATATATATATATATATATATATATATATATATATATATATATATAATACTCTAAATATGTGGTTGCGTTAATATATTCGAATATACACTACTAATCAAAAGTATTCAGACACTTCAGATAACTGCAAAACATAATATCATTTTGGATAATTACAAACTTATGGTAGAATAATTATTATTTTACGAAGGCACTATAAAGCTCTGTATAATTAATTAATTATATCCACCTTTATAGTATCTTCGTGAAATAATAAATGAAATAATTTATATTACTCTAACATTATTTGGCAATTATCCAGCGCTCAAAAGTTTTGCGATTACGTGGAGTGTCCAAAAACTTTTGGCTGGCAGTGTAGATCTAAATAACATCTAATGTTGATATCTCTATGAAACGTTAGGGTGTTAATTATAGTCTGTTTCATGTTCTATAAGGTTGAAATTGTTGGTTCGGAATTCAACCTCATTCGATTTTTTCTTTGTTTTTTTTCCCCTTTGTTTTTGTTCTTTTTGTTTTTTTTGTTCATTCAATAATGAGTCGAAATGTGACGATGGCCGATTACCGTCGATTTCAAATAAAATGTTTGATTTTTCTTTGTTTTCATTTTTAGCACGTCGAAAATAAAAAAAATATTTTCACGTGTATGTAAGAAGCACATTTTTATTTCTTTCCGCTAAATATTGTGATATTAACTAACCGCGTCTATTTGATTCTTTTTTATTTGAATTAACTAGATTTTTCATAGAACCAAATTTTTCCTATTGCATTCCATTATTAAAATTATTGATTTCAAATATGCTTATTTATTCAAATCAATCTATTTAATATCATCCAATAACTAAATATTTTATTTGATCCTAATAAATCTGTGATTCGGTTTCATACGTTCAACATTTTCATCTGTTCAAAAAAACAATTTAGTCAAGTTCACTGAATATATCTAGTTAATTTTTTTTAATTTACATTAAATGGAATTTTCGTAGAGTTATCATTTTTTCTGTTTGATTGAACTAATGGTCCATCTTTATTGCAACACTCATATCAAAGGGGCGCGGGGGTAGAGAAGGTGGAGCGAGAGGAATTATATATATATATTTCAAATAAACTCATACATATATGTATGAGTTTGTTTGAAAAATCTATAGCGTGTTATTCGATAAAACTCTCTTATTATCACAATGATATTAACTAATTGATATAGCTTATGTCATACAACAAATAGTTATAGGTATTCATTTGGTCTCTTATGCAATATCAGCGACCAAAACGTTATACGCACTCGGTAGCATAGGGGCAGCGTGCGTAGCTATGAGTAGGTAGGTACTAGGTTCGATTCGCATATAGGGCAAATATTTTCTTGGAAAAAAATCATTTCTAAAGGCCAGGGAATGACGAATTACGATGAAAAATCCTTGTGGTAAAGCTCTCAATTAAGGATTTAATTTTATTTTCGATTTATGAAATATTTTATGCATATAGTACACTTAGCTTTACAGTGTACATTGTAAGCAAATGAAGATTCATTTGAATCTCATCTTTATTAACATATATAAATATCTTTGAAACAAATATGATCGTAGTAGGCTGCCAGACTAGGAAAAAACCTATTTTATTTAAATAGATCCTATTTAAATTAATGTTTTTGTTTAGCAGTGTACAGTAGGCCGACAGGGGCGGGGGGGGGGGGGGGCAGTAGGTCTGCGGGAGCGCTCGAAGTAGACCCACCTGAGGTTCCGTAGGTTCAGTTGTGGTCCTCACTGACCTCCTTTGAGTCAAAAAGTCTACTTACTGCCATGACGGAGGTTCATCGGAGGCCCTAACGCATGGTATTTTCAATCAATGTACCCTCCTTTAGGTGCCAAATGATCCGCTCTCGCCGATTTCTGCTCGGGGACGGAACCCTTCATTTTGTGGGTTGAGCGCGGCCCGAAAATTTCGACTCGGGTTGCTATAGTAAAACGAAATTATTATGGGAATCTAGGAACTAGTGGTTTCCTAATATAAGTTGGGTATTGGTTTGGCCAGCGCGATGATAAAATTCGCTCCCATCTAGAAACATTCACACATCTAGGAAACGTCCAGCCCCTGGACAACACTGGGATTTTTTCAAAGAAGAAATAATTTTTCAACATTTATCAGACTGTACGTATACCAAATGATCCGCTCTCGCCGATTTCTGCTCGGGGACGGAACCCTTAATTTTGTGGGTTGAACGCGGCCCGAAAATTTCGACTCGGGTTGCTATAGTAAAACGAAATTATTATGGGAATCTAGGAACTAGTGGTTTCCTAATATAAGTTTGGTATTGGTTTGGCCAGCGCGATGATAAAATTCGCTCCCATCTAGAAACATTCACACATCTAGGAAACGTCCAGCCCCTGGACAACACTGGGATTTTTTAAAAGAAGAAATAATTTTTCAACATTTATCAGACTGTACGTATACTTTCATAGTATATTTAAGTATACAAAACAATTTTTTGAAACTCATTTGTCATCAAAATGCTGGAGATGTGGCAGAGTGTTACAGCAAGGTTGCCGCGGGAATTGCAAATCGGCGTGCAGTCTGGCTTCACGTAGACTTTGATTTGCAAAAAATTTTTTAAATGTTTCTAGTTAGAACATGTACAGTTTCTATTTGACAGTAATGAAAAATGAAGAAAAAAAATGCAAATTTAAGAGAATGGCACGCATTTGCAAAAAGAAATCAACTTTTCACGCATCATTTTTGTAAAATTTGGATTGCGTCAGTAGTTTTTTTTCTAATTTTTCGAAACTATTTCTCGTCAAGTAGAAGGTAGCAATATTATCAATATTTATGGCAAGTTTCAACTCAATCAGCACAATAGTTTTTGAGTAATCCTGCACGTCAATTTCGAAAATGCAATTTCGAGTAAAACGAGCGGTGTGGCACAGCGTTGTCGGGCTGTAGCGGTAAATATCCTACATATATAGTTATATCGTTAAAAGGAAAAAAAAAGAAATCGATTGTTTGTTCGTTGTAAATGTATATCCCGCCTTAAGAAACAAAAGTAATTGCACTATTCAAAAAATTGATGCAGTTTGTTTACTATTTTCTATTGATGAACGACTGAGTAAAAAAAAGGTTTCTTTTTTTATTTTTACGCCAATCGGCACCGCTCGCTCCGCTATTCGATCGCTTTTTCATCACTTTGTTACGTCCCGGAGGGAGATTTAGGTGGGACTCGCGAGGTTGCCGATTTAGAGCGCGAAAAGTTCGAATTGAATTAGATTGCGCAGTGAGCCTTTGTTTGGCTTCCGCGTGAGTTCCGAACATAGTTTAATAACAATTTGGATTGAGACGAATTTGAGGTGCGTGATTCTGGTAAGAGAGTTGGATCCGCCCGATGGATTGATCGTTGATCAAATAAATGTTCAGACGCGTAGATTTTGTCTTAATTCACGTAGTTCACGTTTATTACGTTTAACTCTTACAAACTTATAATTTCGGTACAAAGATAGTTACTCGTACAATGATTACACGGAAACGCAGAGCGAAAGGGTTTAGCCTTGTAAGTCGACTGTTCAGTTCGGAGTTCGAATGCAGAGTGTCCTTCGTGATATGAAAATTAGGAAAGTCTGGTTGTAGGAGAAGGAGCTTTTTTGGGGGAATGCATTTTCGGATCAGAGCTTCGTAGTGATTGGTTATCAATCGTGAGAATGTACGCTGACTTACGTGATAGGTCGGCGTCATGCGTGGGAATAGCTTTGTTCGTCTACTTATTAGGTCATCGCTATGGTGAATGCGGCCATTGTTCTATGTCCGAGGATCGGGTTCAGCGACCGAGGTTTCGTGGGTCTTGCGATATGACCGGGTGACGTGTTCTGACGCAATCGTGTTTTCTTCGTGGGATTGTTTGGGTTTTAGGACAAGGTAGGATTGTGGCATAGTTCGGTCCCTGCATTTTGTTCGAGTGCTCTAGGCGTAGGGTTTCTCTTCCGAGGCTGCGAGTACGCTCCTCTCGTAAATTCTTCTGTCGTTGGCTATGTTTAGCGTCGGGACCTACGTGCGACGGTTTCGTTTTTGGTCTTGTGGTACGTTTCGGCTATCGCTCGCTTAGCGTTAAAGAAATATAGGTTTTTGGTCGATGAGTGAGGGTGCTGCTATCGTGCGTATTTACCATCGTGGTTTCAAAAAGAGAGAGAAAAAAAACGTGAAGGCTGGGACGTAACAACTTTTGGTTTCCCCAGACCGTGCGTCAGAGTACCGTGACTTGACGTAACCCAGGTAACATAGATGTCCAATTGACGAGGATAAGTTACCATTTTCAGGTTATCTTCAAGACATTACCGTAACTATTCGACATCCTTCAAACGACATCACGTTTAATGTTGTCGTGAAGTTATCTTTTTTATGACGTCTTTTGGCGTTGAAAACGGATGTCTGTAAGGTATTACAAACTGTTATCCAATTGATGACTATTTTCAGGTATCAAAAAGTTATCTGTCTGCGGTTATCTATTGTATCGAATTAAATGTTATCCGAAGGATATCCTAAAGACTAATCACATAAGATGTCTTTTTCATGATGTCTTCCGGACATCGGCAATATGCCGTCTTTTGACGTATTTGGAATTGGCGGGAGATAGTGAAAAGGCATCCAAATGTTGTCCGAAAGATGACGCTTAACGGATGACTGTTATACTCTCATCGGCTCGCGTAACTATTATTGCACCATTATTCCGATCACCGACGACCAAAAGGTGAACAATTTAAAAAAAGAAAAGGTGTTTAAACATATAGACGTAAGTATATATGCCTCTAATATATTTTTCTATTTGCCTTTGTGATTAGATATATGTATACTTAATGTACGTATTTGTATTCTGAAAGCATACGTTTGCTTTTTAGGTTATGCGGAGAATTCTTTACAGCAGGTGCGGTTTTCTTGGGGGAGGCGCGAAACTTTGAGTTAGTACACTATTCTTTTTTATACTTGTTATCATTCTATGCAAATAGATTATTTTGAGGAACCTTTAGGGCGAGAGCGCACGGGTGACTTTTTCACTTTAAAAGTCATTCGCTGTCAAGACGTCATCGCACGTTCAATAAAATCATATTCATAATATTTGTTCATTTTCTTCTTCGGAGGTCGTACGAAGCTCGTTTCCCGACGCAAAAATCACAGACGTTGAAAATCGCATCACGGAATGGCTTCGCCGTGGGGGCGACCGGCTAAAGGCTGGGAACTCCCGGCCGACAGAAGGTGTCTCCGTAACGACGATTAAAATTCATGACTGTATTTTTTAGTAATATAAATTTATATTTCACATTTAATTAATCAGCTAATATTTCATTTACCACCCACTTATCCCATAGAACATTTATGGCAAGAGTTAAAACTAAGAGTAGGAACTGAACATTGTGCCAATAAAGCTGCTTTGTGGGGAAAAATTCAAGAGTGGAAAAATATCTCTCAAGATAGAATCGTCAAACATATAGAATCGATGCCTCACCGATGTGCTGCCGTGATAGCTTCGAAGGGCATGGCTACCAAGTATTAATGAAAATCTTACATTTATTAGCATTTTCAATTATTTTTCTTGAGTTACTATATTTTTTCTTCGTATATAGGGCGTAATTCGTACTTGGCCGGATAGTTATGAAAAAGCGAAAATTGTTATTTTGGTTATAAATAAATATGAATAGTTATATATAATTTTTCAATAACACGTTTCGATTGCATAATAAAAGAACTCCACAATGATATGTTTGTGTTTCCATTTTGCATTCTTTAAGGGGCCATTCCACTTTGGAGCCACGAAAAAAGGCTATTTTTGCGATTTTTGTTCAGGATTTTATAAAAGATATGAATATAAAAGTTGTTGGGCTTAAAAAATAAAGTCTTGAAAAACATCAAAAGAAAAATTTAATTCATTTTTATTCATTTTTAAGTACAAAAACGATAGTTTAACGTAACGCCTCAAAAATAGGTGGGCTAGGTAGCTCCATCACAACTCGGCAACGGCTTGTCTGAAACAAAAAAATCAAAGTCCATTAGATTCAGTATGACACCAGCTACAAAATGACCCTCGGATATAAAGTTTTATCAAAAAATAAAAAAATGGCAGATGAACAACGAAAAAAGTAAAAAAACGCGTTTTTCCGCAGTTTTCCGCAAAAAAAGAGTAAAAATCAAAATTTTAAAACCATCGAGGGTCATCTTGTTGCGAATCATGTTTACAATATGTGGTTCAAATTTCAAGAGAATCGGTTTATTAGTTTTAGAGATACGATGGAGCTAGATTTTGAAAACGGTGTTTCGTGAAAAACGCGTTTGAAGTTTATACTATGATCGGCTGAGCACGCTGTATGCTCAGGTAGACGAAATGTGGTCCTAACGTTCAGGTAAAAAAAAATACTTAGAGAGCTCGGATTTTCATAAAATTTTGACACAATATTTCTGAATGTATGTATTTTCGAAAACAGTAAAAAATCGATTTTTTCAATTTTTTAAAGTGGACTGGCCCCTTAAATGTTACTCCATCATAAAATTATCTTTGGCCGGATACTTTTGCATGCAACTGTAGATAACATTTTGCTACCTGGGAAGTACCAAATGTTCTGCGACGCGGCGTATATTTTCAGCGCGAATCTCAAAGAATTTCTCCGGCAAAAATGCGTTAGGGCGACATGTGAAATTTATATGTTAATGCATTTTAAATGTATGCCCTTAATTTCTCATAATTAAAAAAAATGAATAATGTTATTTTTCAATTAATGTTAGTATAGTCACTGTTTATTTGTTAAGTCTTTTTTTCTTTATTTTTGACAATTAAAAAAAACCTAATAATTGTTTGGCAATCAGACGGAGAGTAGGCCTTACATTGGATGACCTTGTCCTTGCAGTATGTTGTTCTTTAGATGATCCTTAAGTATAGGCCACTTGATTTTGTCCCGCCCCTTTTATCTTAAGGTAAGGTAAATGGCCCAGTAATCGTCACCTTAAGCAGATCGCTTGACTTTGCAATTTTATATAGCTCAACTAGAAAAGTGAGTAAAATTTATTTTAAGTCGTTCTTAATCAGTTTTTTATTACGAAGAAGAAGGTCGTTGTGAAATTCCCGTGCTTGGTACAGTTTTCAAGAAAATATTTCGTGAAGGTTATAATATGCTATTGTACGAGTTATCGTCATGCCGCCATGATAGTTGATCCTGTAATCGCTATGGGAACGTCCCACTAATCGTCACATGCGTTCAAACTGCTTAGAGGCCTTATATACCTTCGAAAAAAAATTGTTTTTTTTTTATTGACTTCAATTATGTATAAACATGCCGAAAATAATATGCAAAAGTTATTTTAGGTGGACATTATTTTAAGACATGTAGAAAAATGGTTTTAAAACTTTAAACGCGTTTTTCATGAAAAAATGTTTTCAAAATCGGGCGGTCGCGTAGGTCCTGCATTTTTTGACCGATTGACTTCAAATTTCAACTATAACTTCTTAGATACATTTTATAGCGCTGTACACACGATTTTTACAATCGATTAATAATTGCGGTTTTTGAAAACGAACTAAGGCCGTTGTTTCAGTCGAAAATGCGACTTTCTTAAATATGGGGCTAAATGTACAAAAATAGATGTTTTATAATAATCGTGTGTACTTCGGTAGTAAAACTCATGTAGATTACGGGGAAAAGAAAATTCTTCTGGGTGCACATGTGCGACTCCAACGAGTCCGCTCGTTGGAGATACCTACAGATGTGTGTAATAAAGCCTCTAAACCTCGTTTTGATTGCTTTATTAGTATTTTGAAAAAATCCCAAAAAGCCTTGTTTTCCGACCATCCAAAGGTATATAAGACCTTAACTAATTATGCAACGGTTCGTAGGACTTTGTTGACTCGATTATGTCTGCATTAGAATTGCAGAATACTTTTTACGCCCTCTGTCACAAACTTTATGATTTAAAACATTTGATAAAGAGTTTGAAACATAAATTTCTCTTCCATACAACTTTATTAATTTCAAAAACAAAACTTATTATTACCTATTACGTCAGAATTATAATTTTTATTTATTTGTAGTCATTATAAACAACTATTTTTTCATAAATTAATTTTTAATATTATTTCGATCGAGTGGTGTTCACCTATGTTCAAGACGTACCCAGTTATCGACATGGTCACGACCCAGTAATCGACGACTTTATTTATGTGTATATCTTTTTACTATCGCGAATATGTGTATGACGATTACTGGTCCGTGGATCCTTCAGACAATGCTAATTACGGACCCAATATTTCTTTTCTGATTTTCTATAAACTAATATTCGATTTGTAAGATTTTTTTTTTGCTAACATTGTCCCAGTAATCGACAGCCGTGGCGATTAATCGGCAGAGTGTTTATGTTGCTGAACCGGTAATCGTCAGATATGAAAACTCGTTGAAATTAACATAAAACTATAATTTCTTTATGCTAAACGCAAAACTAAGATCCTTGTTAATCACATGAAGGAAAACTTACTTCACGCAAGTCTAAAGTCTCAAATCACCCGAGATGTGTCATGGTTCACGTTAACCTTCTAATGAAGGATTCGGCCGGAATGACAGCTACACGTCGTAGCGGAATATATTTAAATTAATTATTCTTGAATACGTA
Organism: Ophion slaviceki; assembly: GCA_944452715.1. NCBI lineage: Eukaryota > Metazoa > Arthropoda > Insecta > Hymenoptera > Ichneumonidae > Ophion > Ophion slaviceki. The sequence continues at coordinate 45,718,268 of OX101788.1, read as the reverse complement.
TAGTTACGGGTATAAAAATGTAATGCAACATAGTAAATACCTCCTGGGAGCTAATATAGCACATATCTGCACGAAGGGTTGATTTTTATCTTAAAATACTTATTTAATGCCTAAACATGACGATCACTAGGACCCTGACGGCCACTGGGCCGGTTACCTTAGTCCTGTAGGTACATGTATGAGCCAAAAGTTTCGGTCGAAGGGTATAGTAACATCCAATGCCTACACGATGCTGTTGGTTGTAAAATTTTGACAGAGCGTGTACCCTCTATATGTCCCACACATTCGCACCTTATGCATAGATAGGTCTCGTACTCGTATAGAAAGCGGCGCTGTAATCGTGGCAACAGCGCGATTTTCCTGCAGTCATAGCGTTGAGCTTCCTACGATCCGTCTTTCGCGGAATATTTTATATAAATAAAAGAAAAGCGTGACAATGTAAACCCAAATGCGATACAAACGAAAGTTTACAAGAAAAAGGCGCTTGCTAAAAGACTGAAAGTTGTGGCAGCCATGTGTCAAGCAAATGCAGCCAAACGCAATGGGAATAACCATAACCACAATGATCAGCAACAAAAATTCGCTGTCGAAGGACGTCGGATCGTGGATTTACAACATCTTGCCAACAGTTTAAATTGCATTCGCTATAACAAAGACAAACACGTGCATGAATTGAACAAATTAAATTTGTTTGCAGAATAAATTTATTTCACATTCGTCTCAGAATTACTAGAACTCGGGGAAAAAAAACGCTTCGAGTTCCCTGACCACGCGCCGATCAACTGGCTGCAGCGTACACTGTTGCCATTCCGTTACAGATGGTTGGGCCCGAGTTCGGTGTGGAATAGAATTACCACTTTTCAGAAGTCGATATGTCCGAAACCAAACGGTCAAAGTTTATCTTTTTTTTAATCAATCCCACACTGGTACTGCGTACACGTGTGTTTTTATTTTGAAATCTTAAGATCCGTTTAGAACCTATATCGAGAAATGCGAGCAAACTCCTATCGGTTTACGTGTCAGGTATAGGGATCGCGTACAAAAATTCCCATATTCAATTGCAATTATCTCATGAACTAAACGGTGAATCGAATTGAATTTTTTGGCATCAGTCCACGAAGGTCATATCTACACGATACTTCGATTTCAGCCAATTCCTAAGATTAGACCAAAACTACGGAACTACCTTAATCACTTGTATTTGCGCGAAGCCTTTTTAGGTGCCTCTGAAATCTGCCGCCCTCAAAAGTCTGCTGTAGGCCACAGCTTATACGGCCTAGTGGCAAATCTAGAACGGGCGACTAGAACACGACTATTTATATTCCATCGAACGCAATTTATAATACATACTTATAACTTATAATAACAATTTATAATACATACTTATAACTTATAATAACAATTTATAATACATACTTATAACTTATAATAACAATTTATAATACATACTTATAACACTTCATCTTCAACTTTGTTTGCTTGTTCGTCTTTGATTGGGTTTGTTTAGGTTTGGGGTTGTTATTATTAGCGGTGAGAGGCTGGGTGGTGTTTGGTGTTCGGTGGTATGTGTTCATTGCTGTTTGGGTTTGAGTTTGTTTGCGATGGTCTGCGTTTGTTGGGGTTCGGGCGTAGGGTGTGTGTGTGTACATGCGTGTGTAGTAGTAATAGTGTATATTATATTCAACACACATTATGTTCATTCGTTTATTCGACTTTATAAGGGTCCAAACCATCGTGAAGAACTCGTCCTGCACCTCATATAAATATACATATACACACACATAATCTTCTTCGGGATCATCTCCTCGTCGGCATATTTCAAAGTCAAGGCTATCCGAGGTGAGGCCTAATTTCTGCATAATTACCAATTCTTAACAATTGTTAGTTTTTTTATTGTCACATCCGGAAGGGATGAGAGCATAATATTTTCGTTTCCCTCTTTGTTGCCTACGCCTAGCGCAACAGCACGGGATGAGGGTAAAAAGGGGTAGTGCGTGGGAAAGAATAGAATTAAGGAATTGACGCGATATTTCGATATTGAGGAATAATTCGACAGAATTGGAGTACGATTGACAATATGTTATTTATTATAAGACTACTAGACGGGTTAAAGCGATCAGGCCTACGATGAATGATACAGACAAGAAAAAGGTATGGTTAGCTTACATTGGTTGTGTTTGACGCTCGGTCGCTCGCTCGCTCGCTTGCGTGGATGTTTGTTGTCGCTCGCGTTACAAGGGCCTTCGCTCTTGGCCTGGTGCGCTCGCTGGTACAATTGCTGGTAAGATGCTCGCAGGATTTTACGCTGGTCGTGTGTATACTCGACGTGTTTACTACGACGGGCACTACGCGTAGATAGAAATATGAACTGCGCGCAAGGTCGATGAATTGAGATTGATAATCACGGACCGATGATAGAAATTATACAAGTGTAAAATAAAACTTTTGTGACTCGAAAAATGAAGACGGTTCGTATGAAGGATAATCGGAGATATTCGTTAGGCTTCTGGGTTAAGACTTGATATAAGGAGTGATTCGGTTGACGCAAATATTGGTTGACGGAAGACTAAGTTCTGAATTTGATGAAGATTATCGGGAGACTGGGATTGAGACTCGATAGAAGAACTTGATTTGATGGTGGTTGACGGGAGACTTGGTTTGAGACTTTATAGAAGAACTTGAGCCGATGGTAGTTGACGGGAGACTTGGATTGAGACTTTATAGAAGAACTTGAGCCGATGGTAGTTGACGGGAGACTTGGATTGAGACTTTTTAGAAGAACTTGAGCCGATGGTAGTTGACGGGGACTGGCTTCAGGAAGGAAGTCTTTCTTGATATGAAAATTAGGAGAGGTTCAGTAGTGGGAGAAGGAACCTTAGGGAGAGTGTGTTCTTGGTCATCCAGTTCTTTAGGGATTGGACCATTGGTCGTGAAGATATCGGTTGATTAACGTGATTGGTCGCGGTATGGTGTGCGAATACTTTACAGATTCGTTAGGCACATGCGTGGCCTTATTTCAGGGCATCGGTTCTGACTAATATGCGTATGAAGAGAAGGAGGCCTTTGTCTCGTGTTTCGGCGAAAAAGCGCATGAGATATAGAGTTCAATATCAGAGACCTAAGCATTCGCATGGTTTGTGTTATGTCAATTTATGGCTATGATGACTTCTCATATCGAGAAGTTTGTATATGGGACTACGCTGCGAGACCGGATGTCTTATTTTTCAGTCAGTCTTATAAATTCGTCGGTGCCGTCTAGGCTATGTTATGATGAAGTAATCTAGGGTCGCGGCTTCTCTTGGTCACCATGCGGATGGGCTGGCGTAGAGTTTTTGGAGTCTGTTGATCGAGTTGATGGTTAGTTTTTCGTTCGACAGCTTTTCTTGGAATATGCGCCTGAGATCGTGTTCTTGTTGACAGCCAATGGGACAGAAAAAGTCGATGACTGTGGCGGTGCTGCTATCGTATATATATATCGCTGTAGGTTGAATATGCGTGCGAAACGTACGCACGTTTCTTTTTAGGCTGTTACGTGTCTTATTCTTAGATTTATTCATTTAATAATAAGCTTATAACGGCAAATGAGGATATTGGGAATAACCGAGAGAAGGCACATTCGCTAGGATGTATAAGGAGTACAACTTTGCAGTGACCGTTTTTTCAAAAGTTTAAGGCTTTATTATAAAAAAGTGGCTACATATTTTTTAATCAAAGTACTGCCCGTCGCTAGCTACGACCTCGGCCCATCTTGCAGGTAGCATTCGAATCCCGCGTCGATAAAAGTCTTGGTCCTTGGAGGCAATCCAGGAATCGACCCAATTTTTGACTTCTTCGTAAGTACCGAAGTGCTGGTCAGCCAAATCGTGTGCCATTGACCGGAACAAGTGATAGTCGGAAGGGGCAATGTCTGGAGAGTACGGCGGGTGGGATAAAACCTCCCATTTCAGCGTTTCCAAGTACTTTTTCACGACATTTGCAACATGGGGTCGGGCATTGTCATGCTGCAGTATCACCTTGTCATGTCTTTCGTTGAATTGTGGCCGTTTCGCTTTGAGTGCCTTACTCAAGCGCATCAACTGACGTCGGTAGAGTTCCCCTGTGATGGTTTCGGATGGTTTGAGCAGCTCATAGTACACAACGCCCAGCTGGTCCCACCAGATACACAGCATCACTTTGGATCCGTGAATATTCGGTTTGGGCGTCGATGACGGAATATGACCAGGCAGTCCCCATGATTTTCGGCGTTTAGGATTATCGTAGTGAACCCACTTTTCATCTCCAGTCACAATCCGGTGCAAAAATCCCTTCCTTTGTAGTCTTTGGAGCAGTTGTTCACAGGTGAAAAATCGGCGCTCGATGTCTCTCGGCTTCAACTCATGCGGGACCCAGTTTCCTTGCTTTTGGATCATACCCATATCCCGGAGACGTTTTGAAACTGCTTGCTGGGTTACTCCTAACGTCTCAGCGAGTTCCTCTTGAGTTTGGCACGAATCCTGGTCCAGCAAGGTCTCCAATTCTGCGTCTTCAAAAACTTTCTGCCTTCCGCCACCATGCTTGTTCTCGATCTCAAAATCTCCACTTTTGAAGCGTTGAAACCACCGCCGACACGTTTTCTCGCTAATAGAATCCTCCCCGTAAGCATCTACAAGCAAACGGTGGGCCTCAGCCGCAGATTTCTTGATGTTGAAGAAGTAAATCATAACCTCCCGCAAATGCTGAGAATTCGGTTCGTAGGTTGCCATGTTTGAGTGCCTATAACTTTATAATGCATACACGTATCCGTTAGCTTTTTAAAATTGTTTACATTGGCAGAGCCTCTAGTTTAAAATGCCCCTTTTTTATTGAGCTAGGGCCACTACTTCGGCCGCAGTGGCTCTCTAAGTAAAACGGTCACTGCAAAGTTGTACTCCTAATAACATATCGTCAAAAATAAAAAATAAAACAGTTCAAAAATACCATTATTTAAATGTTTAAAAATATTATAAGGAATTAAGAAAATGAACTTAAAAAGAATAAAAATAAGAATGTCACTTGTCGCTCCAACGTATTTTTCGGACCAGGATATTGTGAGGCAAGCGCCGCAAATTTGTAAAGTAAACGTTAATTTTACATGCATCGTCTCAATCGTATAATTGTTTTCTTTATTTTCCAAGTCATTCTATTATTTTCTGTTCGACTTCCTATTCATATATATGCAGTCGAACCTCAATATAACCAATCTATGGTGAAGTTCGTTATATTGAGGTTTCGTTATATTGAGATCATCCCGTGCGGAAATTGAGTTGGGGCTGTGATCGGGCCCCAATAATATTTCCCTAACTTTATTCGGGCCCTAATCTGGAAGCCACATGAGGGCCGTTAGCGGCCGGTCACACTTTGTCAACAAGGGCCCTTAAAGGCGCAACGACCGGGGCCTTATAAGTTGCCTCAATGGCGCCTCATCAAAACCATTTTAGCGCCCTGAAAATGCCTCAACAGCGCCTCATCATAACCATTTCAGCGCCATAAAATATCCGTATCAGTGGATATACGTGTAAGAGATCGCTAGAGTTTCGGCTTCGGTCCGGCCAGAGAAACTCTCAGTTTCTCTCGAACTCTTGTCCGCTACACAACTCAAAATGTAACGAACCAATGAAATAATTCGAGTTTTTACTCATTTTGGAAAGATAACACACTCTTAAGAACAAACTCTCAGTTTCTCTCGAACTCTTGTCCGCTACACAACTCAAAATGTAACGAACCAATGAAATAATTCGAGTTTTTACTCATTTTGGAAAGATAACACACTCTTAAGAACAAACTCAACCGATCAGATAAAATCGCCCATAAACGATATTAACTCCATCTACTGAGTACCTTTTCACATAACATTATTTGTATTCACAAATAATGTCTCTGTTTGTTACAACATCTTTCCAAACATGTGTTTAAAAAAACCCGAAATTTCACTACCTCGAGGGAAAATAAATATACATATTCTGAAGAGGACCCGAACCAGAGGGCCGAAACGTAAAGAAACATAATTTCTTATTTCCATCGATAACCTTGGAAGTCCTTCACTGGCCGGACCGAAGCCGAAACTCTAGCGATCTCTTATCACCTACACGGCCGCATACTTCTTTGATTGATATACGTGTATGTTAAATACGTCAGGGTATATCTGTATTTGTTTTTATGTAATTGTTAATGTGCATAGGTGTGGGCGTGGGTACATGTGTATGTATGTGTGCGCGCGTAGAAATGTGATTGCGTATTTGCATGTGAGCCTTTATGACAAACTGCCTTGACAAAATTAATGCAAAAAATAATCCATTCTAAGGAATGGATGTGTAGTAGAAATGAAAAAAATATATGGGTCTACTGAATCACTAGAATCTATTTCCATTGAGGGAAGATCTGGAAAACAAAGACCAATTTATTTACTTATCCTACACAGTCAGATAAAGTTTATGAATAGGAAATATCAGCGAAGTCTTCAGAAGAAATAATTTTCCCTATGATGAGTATTGAGCGGAAATTAGTTGCTATAAAAATGTCGAGAAAACCGGTTGGGACTGTTCACACTTATGCGCTAGCATTACTCCATGTATCAGTGAAACCATGAGTAATTGTTTGTATCTATGTAAAAGGTTTCTTTAATTTGATAAATAAATACTGTCTGATGTTTGTCTGCATATTTGTGTTCATCGTTGATTTTTTATTTGCCAATGCCCTTACGCTTTTTCCCAATTTGCGTTCGATAATATTATCCGATCGATGTATATGATCGATTTGAATAATTGAAATACCATCAACCATGTAGCCTAAGCTATTTATACTGGTTTATCTCTATAATAGTCAGATCTAGGCCTATTGTGGAGATCCCTACTTGTTTATCCCTATACTGGCCAAGTCTGGGCCTATTGTGGAAATCCCTACAGGTTTACCCCTATAATGGCCAAGTCGGGCCCTATTGTGGAAATCCCTGCAAGTTTATCCCGATAATGGCCAAGTCTGGGCCCATTGTGGAAATCCCTACTAGGGAAAGCACTAGGAAAGCCCTGAAAGGCCCTTATTTTTATTAGGGATGCCCTATCAGTTTTCCGCACGGGATGTTCTTTAAAATGTACTTTGAACAAAATATATTAGTGTTATAGATACACGGATATTTTTTAAAGAAAAAAATGGTTTAAATTAGAGCATTTTCTACAAGCAATTAGCAATTAGAGCATTATGTATATTATTATGTCGTTGTATCAAGGTGTCGGGTGTCTATCGGAAGGGAATGCGCAAATCTTCGTTAAATCGAGGATTTCGTTATATCGAGGTTCGTTATATCAAGGTTTGATTGTATATATACATATAAATTAAAGAATTCTTCGACGATTCTGAGAAAGCGAATTAAACGTTTTTCGACGAACAAGCAATTTTTCGACCCGACATGACGAACTTTGACCCAACAATTTGAAGTTCAGGAGCAAAGGAAATGGTCAATGGTCACGTGCACGCCCGACTTTTCACGGCGCGGAGTGTTCTCTTACCCGTGCGACCTCCATGGAAGCAATTGTTGAGTCAATTAACACGGGACGGCGAGACCCGACAAAGAAATATGTCTGGCGAGCTTGAGAAAAAGAAACAAGACAACGGTCGTTCCAAGCAGAAGGCTGCTCGTTGCCAACGGAGTGACGAAGCTCATGCTTTGAGGGCTGGTGGAAATTGGGAGGGTTCAATTACACGCACTTGTCTGCGCTGTGCAGTGTAGAAAAAAAACGCTTTGAATTCGATAAAATCATTTAGTACGAAGAAAAATTCGGAAAAAAATATATATACAAATATACATAGTTGCAGTGTGACGATTACAAGGTGGCCATGTGTTATCAAGAGGTCTTATGCGGAGCTTTTGCGGCTGAGAGAAATATGATGTTTAACGGTTTTACAATATGACGCAAATTCAGAAAAAAAATTGAGCATTCTGGATCAAAATCACAATTCCATTTTGTGTACAGCAGGATTAATATAATTGAATTCCGATTATGAAGCACTGGTGAAAAAAACTTTTTCGTGCATCCCGTCATTCAGAATAAATTACCAAAAACGCCATTTGAAAGCTGTCAAGTGGAATTTAATACCATTTAACAACGATTTTTAGGACTGTTTTGTAGTCAGAAACAAATTACCTTTATTCTGCTGAACTCAAATTTTAATTTTAATTTTTTTTCCAGAAAACACAATTATTTGTGGCACATACTGCTCATCACAAAAATATACCAATTACTTGTGTGTGTATGTGTTCCCGTGTGCGTGCGCGCTCGCGCGCGTGTGTGGGTGTGTGTGCAAGTACACATTTATAAGTGTAGGACCGGGATGGTGGCTGAAAACGTTGCGCTGTAAACGGGCTTACGATTCATTAATGGTTCGGGAAAGAGGGAAAAAGAGTAACGTGTAGGGAACACTTGTAGGGCTTAGAAGCTGCTGATTCTCTCTCTCTCTCTCTCTCTCTCTCCCTCTCTCTTCCCCCCTCTTGTTTTCCTCGGTTTCTCGTTCTGTCTGGCTTTTTCTAGCGCACTCTCTCGCTCTAGCCCGCTCGCTGATAGGCCTATTTTTCTGACATTAATCTGCTGGACGAGAATTATTATTTTATTTTGATAATTTTGTATTATTTGGTACGCGTTTATCAATTTGTATGATTTATTTGGTATGCCGACCTTCATTTTTGTTTTCGATATTTTATTTCTCGCGTGATTTCTCGTTATGGCTCTTATAGTACATGGTTTTTTTTTACTTTCCTTTGAATTAATACCGTACACTTGTTTTTTTTGTTTTCTTTTTCTAATTTTTCTAGATTTTTTTTGTATTGGGCTTGCGATGTTTTGTTTCACCCCAGTTCACAAGATCGTACTCGCACGCTGACTCTCTTTCCCTCTCCCTCTCTCTCTCTCTCTCGCCCTCACTATCTCTCGTTCTCTCTCCCACTTGCCCTCTCCATCTCGGCCTTGTCTGGTGTGAGTTTATTCTCGCGTCGTCTGAGAGCGTGCTAACGTCGCATCACTCGTCAGTCTCGCTCCGATCGCCTAAGGCTTGTGACCGAGCTCGCCCCCCCCTCGTCGAGTAAACCTTCCGCGAACACGTGAATTTCCGCGATACCTTCCATGCGAACCGTTCGTTTGCAAGTACACGAGAGGCCAAAAAACACAAGCGAAGCAAAGGTATAACATGAACAATGAGGCATAAAGACGAAAAATCGTTGTGACGTGTTTTGAGAATAAAAAGAATCGATATATTGAAACCGAGTGTTCGATTATCGAGAGCAAAAAAAGTGTCGATTCATCAAAAGTACATATCGAAGTATCGATTTATCGAATACACATATCGCAGTGTCGATTCATCAAATATATGTATATCGAGAAATCGATCTTTCGAAACGAACGATGCCTTTGATTTGTTTGAATCGCGATGACACTCGCGGCAGAGGTGCGACGCGTACAACGTGCTACGAATAATCGTTCGTTGTGACTAAAAAATCGCGATATCGTTGGATTCAGATGCGGGGAAGGCTGCGGATATTCGTCGGCAATCGGTGGCGGAAATAATTCAAAGCGAGAAGAAAAAGTAAGGGAACTTTATTTACTTTTTTCTTACCCATACGAATATCGTTATAAAAATTGAACGATTCATAATTCTAATCAAAAGCTACTTGGAATGTCAATTTTTTTTAAACGCTCGAAAAATCTTTAAAAATTGGATGAAAAATCTAGTAAACTTATGTGAGAATTGAAAAAATCTATTTAGGAATTGAGAAAGATAACTCCTTTGGAGAGTTTAATAAAAGGATTCGAGTATAAAGAAATCAAATTGAAAACGTTTTCCAAAACATCTCGCAGAAATCTGGCATATAAATCGAATGAATCTGTGTGAAACTTTTTTGTGCATGAGCTGTACCGAAAAAGCTTTTTCGTGCATAATATAAAAAGAAACATAGAGTTGTCCAAGAGTTTTGAAAATCTTCTTTGGAAAGTTTAAATACATATAAAAAAACCAGAAGAAATGTATCTAAAAATTAAAATCCAATACGAAGATCTATCCAAAAATTAAAAAAACAACTAATATATATATAATAAATGAAGAACCTGACTACAAATTTAAAAAAAAACATAAACATGAATTTCCAAAATATCGATAATTTTTTCAAGAAATTCCATCTAATAAATGATCTAATGAAAATAAAATATCTAAACAAAGGAAAAAATCAATCAAAAATCCTAGAAAAAGCGACATAAAAACCTATGAAAATTGTAATGAAATATAAAAAAAAATTATTATAAATCTGATGAAGTCTTCGAAGAGTTCAAAATATTAAAAAGGCTTCCACAATTCATTCATCGACGAGCATCATAGCTCGAGCGATCTTCTCGTTCGAGTCTGTCGAATGCACCCATTCGTGCAGGATTTTCGTGTTTCGAGAATGCGCCTGCCGACGCAACATGTGGGCCGTTGAGCCAACCCGAAAAATTCTTTTCGAGTGCCTTGTGCAGGGGAAGGTCTCGCCTCTAAGCTGAAAGATGCAGAGAGGTATATGGAAAGAAAAAAGAAACACTCGCACGGCGAGAGTTGCTGAAGAATTTGTCCGTGAGTAAGGCTCACGACAGATATGTGCCGAGTACAGGGTGTCCCATATGACGCGGTGGATCTTTCCAGGACCCGTAAGACCTTCTAATTCTCAACACAAAAGTCCTCAGGGCTTTTTCTCTCCGATCCACCATTAGTTCGCTATCAATCGATTAATGATGGCCAATCAGGTGCGGAGACAAGTCCGCCAGTGGCGTAGCGTGGATTTTTGCCGCCCGGGGCTAACCCTAAATTTGCCGCCCCCCTCCCTATTTTCGCAACTGAGTGCCGCCCGCCGCCGCCGCCCCACATCTGCGCCGCCCGGGGCCAGGGCCCCCTCTGCCCCCCCCCCCCCACGCTACGCCACTGAAGTCCGCCCTTCTCAATCCCGCTGAATCGCACCGTATCTACCATTCTTGATCAATTAATATATCAACAATGAGCGAGCGGAGAGGAAAATGGTCGCGGAGCTTTCTCTCCAGAATTTTACGATTTACCTTTTAGCGCAAAAGTGCCACCCGACTCTCGGTACGGCCTGTATATTATGGAAAACGTAGGAGATCTGAAAATCATCCCGATCAAGGAAATGCCACGCGCTACGCAGCCTCTGAATACAAAACATGATGAATCACACACCAATGTTTGAATAAGAGCTTGCGCAAGGCTTTGAAAGACTGAATAAACGATCACGCTGAGTTGCCTTCGTCATTGGTCACTAATAAAGTAATGAGCTTACCGTCACAACTTGTCGATAACGTAAAAAAGGAATTCGTTGGCACTCAGCTATCATGGCAGTCCCTTCTATTTATTATGACACCAGACCTGACGGGAAATTTTTTGTTCAATTATTTAACACAACTGTTTTTATTCCCAGCCGGGAACTTGTTTATACACCTAATATTATTTACTGTTGATAACTAACGCGCGAGGATTTTTTCAAAGAATTGTGATGATTATAAACAATATTGTAAAAAAACGCTATTTTTTAATCCCAAACAATGCGTGCAGTAGCAAAAAAATCGATTGCCAAATGCACATAGAGATTTAAAAAAAAGAGCATTGTAATTGGCAATTAAAAATGGGCAGACAGTTCACTGAGATATTGCTGAACAGTGACCCACACGAGCTGTCGAATTTGCTGGCTCTGAGCAACGACAAAAAAAATAGAAAATGCTTAATCGTGCGAACCGTCGTTATCGCTGCCTTGTGATAAATTGATTTGCAAATGCTTTGTATAAAGGCGAAGAAGGTGAAAAATGTTCTTAAAGCTAGAAATATTCACCAAAAATCGTAATCAGATGACGCAAAATCGATAATTACCGATTAGGTATCAACTAATGAATAAAGATAAAGCATTATTTATATTCAGCTAGGTTCCTTGGTGAATGATAATTAATTAATCGTTGATAGCGACTTTTTCATTGGTACGCTCAAGAAACTTATTTGGAATTCGTATTTTTTTTCGACAATATTAATTACTAGTGAATCAATCACTACCGAATTGAAATGAGTAATGAATTGTATTCGAATTGAGTATGAATTATTTGGTACTTAATTTTGATATTATTAAATACTGATTTCCATTAGCTAAGTCTACATTAAATATTCGCTAGTACAATTATTAAACTGAATATTCAATAGTTAACATAATTTCCAATTATTAATTAAATAATGAATGATTAATTACTTTTCAGTAAATGTAGCGTTTACTGAATGTCAACAATTTCTAAATTGTCCAAATTGCGAACCCCTTTATCGAGCCCAGTCAAATTCGACGCCAAATCTATTTGTTCCCCAGCATGTTTATTATTTTATCATTTATATTATTATTATGATTCATTTATTTAATTATTATATTATGTTTATTTCTTTCATTTGAATTCTACATTTTAATATATCTATTTTATTTTTGAATATCATTTATTATTTATTATCAATTATGCAAAAAATGTCAGTCCGAGTTTTTCAAATTTCCGAGAGCTAGAGCGACACAAGAGATTTTTGGAGAAACTCGCTACTCAGCGATTAGAATCTCAATTTTGTCACGATAACTAAACTCCCCTCATCGGAAGCAAAAAGCGCCACCCATCGCATCGCTATATATACATTGTTATCTAAAAGCTTAGCTGGTTTGGAAAAAAAAAGAATTTGAACTATGACCGAAGCTCACTCGGAGGAATGTTCTCTGCTCGGCGCATTCGCGAGGGACGTTTCTTTTTGCGCATCCGCAGAAATTTTTCTTCTTTATCTCGAGTCTCTTATCTATTATATAGTCTGCGGACTTTCGACCAAATAGACGATCCAGCGAGGGTCTCGATATTTATAACGATCGTAGAAACGATCGAATTATGCGTGTGCTTTTTTGTTCTCGTCTCAATCGCTTGCGCGATTACGTCGAGTCACGTCCGGTGCATTCATGCACCATTCACTGACAACTTTATGGGTCAATTTTTATTTTTTTTTTAAAAACTATATACGTTGGGTCAGTATGACACGAGTATCGTCCACGAGTACTGCGCACGAAGAATCCTTCGGGAATAATTCGCTCGGTAAAGTTCCGGCCGTGTGTAATGTGAGGCGCGATGAACGTTCAGCAATCTCTGCCAATTGCGAGCACGGAGAGATTGCGAAAAATGTTTGTGTGGAAAAAGACGACACTGCGGAGCGTGACAAATGATTCGTTCGTATCAGCGTCAAGTGCGGCTGAAGAGACACATTTAGAAATGGGTCCGAAAGAAATTTGCAAAATAAAATGTCTGCGTGTGGAATTTTTTTGTTGGGATTCGTTAGGATGGAATTTTGTGATTTTTTTGTACACGTGCAAATATTGGCTACAGCTGTCGCACGAAAAAATGTTTTTTTTTAAGAGTTAATGGGGGAGATATCTATAGGCGAGGAAAGAATAGCTGATTTTGATGATTTTTTTTAAAGGAAACATTTCTTTAACATTTTTCAGACTTAGGGTATGATTCATTCCTATACTATTGGCTATTAAATGGTACTTTTAATTTTTCTTTATTAATTTTAAAAAATAGCGGAGGTATGGCACGTTCTCCTAAACGGGTTGCGGTTGATGTTGTCAGATGGCGTGACACGTACCGTCTGCCGGATTCATCTGAAAAAAAACCAACGATGATTTTTCTTTCATTAACACTCATACGCAGCATATGAACGAAGAAAAAGTGAGAAATGTTGAAGATCGATGAAATGGTACGCTTAAAAACAAAAAATTGAATTTTCCGATAAAATAACTATATGTTGCAATAAAGAAAATACGTTTTTTATTTTATTTTCAAGAACATCTAGGGTGATGTTTTAGACCATAAGGTTAGAAACATTCATGCCAAGTTTCATCAGAATCGGTCGATAAGTTTTCCAGCTATAATTCACGCCAGTTTTAAAAATGCAGTTGAGAAGACTGGTCCATACCTCCGCCATAAAAAAATACCATGTAACAGCCAAAAGTAATAATAAAACATACTCTAAATCTAAAAAAATGGTGGGAAAATTTTTTCACTTGCAAAAAAAAGATGGAAATCAGCAATTTTTTTTCCTGACCTAGAGGTATTTTCCCCCTTAAAGCTCTATTGTGGAGACCGGCAAAAAAAAAAACTGTGAGCTAATTAGGCGAAAAAAAGTATGTTAATTTTTTTCAAACGTGGAGAAATTTGTGAAATCTTCAGCACAAAAAAAAAAAACATTTTTCAAGAGTGAAAACTCCTTTGGCAGCAAATTTGGCAACGTAAAATGTCTGGATGACTGTGGATTTTGTTCTTGGTTCGTCGAGCAATTTACAAAAGTTGTGGCGCTAACAACATTTCTTTGAGAAGTGAAAGAAGCAAAAGCTGCAAAAGTTTCTACCTGTACGAAAAATCACCACACACTTGAAGAAATTTTTCCTATTTAATTTTTCAGCGCTTGTCGAATTAAAAAACAAATCTCAACTTAATTGAAAGATATAAAAATACGTCTCCATAATTTGTTTTTTCGTGTGAGGGCGAGTCTTAGCAAGAGAGGCAATATCTGCGCTCACAGGAATTCCAGTTTCGTAATTGATACCTGCTTTGTTTGCGAACACTTTGGCATTTAGTGAGGAATTTTCAGTTTCGACACGCGGCACGTCGCATACGTCGAACATTGGTATCGGGCAAGATTATTGAGTCGTAGATCTTCGTCGTTTCACGCTCCATTCTCATGCTCTCGAGTATATTTCTTTTGCAACTTCCATATTTTTTTGCACCTTGCTCGATGAATCTTTTTTTAAGGAAAAGACGAGGAAATTCCATTCCCCTCGTTCGCTATGATTGGCTTGATTGCCGATTCACTGACTTTGTCCTCAACGCACAATTAAATGCAAATTGACATAACGATTATGAAAACAGAAATTACGTTGCTTCGATTAAAAAAACCAGTTACGGCGCTACAGGTTTATTTTAAAAAACACATTTCCTATACATTTCATTGAAAAAATCATATATATTTTCAAAGAAGTACGGTTGCGGTATATATTTATTTAATAAAACATGTTTTCTACAAATTTATTTCAAAAAACGATTTCATTTCATTGAAACGATTTCATTGAAAAAATCATATATATTTTCAAAGAAGTACGGTTGCGGTATATATTTATTTATTAGGAGTCCAACTTTGCAGTGACCGTTTTACTTAGAGAGCCACTGCGGCCGAAGTATTGGCCCTAGCTCAATAAAAAAAGTGGCATTTTAAACTAGAGGCTCCGCCAATGTAAACAATTTAAAAAAGCTACCGGATACGTGTATGCATTATAAAGTTATAGGCACTCAAACATGGCAACCTACGAACCGAATTCTCAGCATTTGCGGGAGGTTATGATTTACTTCTTCAACATCAAGAAATCTGCGGCTGAGGCCCACCGTTTGCTTGTAGATGCTTACGGGGAGGATTCTATTAGTGAGAAAACGTGTCGGCGGTGGTTTCAACGCTTCAAAAGTGGAGATTTTGAGGTCGAGAACAAGCATGGTGGCGGAAGGCAGAAAGTTTTTGAAGACGCAGAATTGGAGACCTTGCTGGACCAGGATTCGTGCCAAACTCAAGAGGAACTCGCCGAGACGTTAGGAGTAACCCAGCAAGTAGTTTCAAAACGTCTCCGGGATATGGGTATGATCCAAAAGCAAGGAAACTGGGTCCCGCATGAGTCGAAGCCGAGATGAGTGATACTGCAGCATGACAATGCCCGACCCCATGTTGCAAATGTCGTGAAAAAGTACTTGGAAACGCTGAAATGGGAAGTTTTATCCCACCCGCTGTACTCTCCAGACATTGCCCCTTCCGACTATCACTTGTTCCGGTCAATGGCACACGATTTGGCTGACCAGCACTTCGGTACTTACGAAGAAGTCAAAAATTGGGTCGATTCCTGGATTGCCTCCAAGGACCAAGACTTTTATCGACGCGGGATTCGAATGCTACCTGAAAGATGGGCCGAGGTCGTAGCTAGCGACGGGCAGTACTTTGATTAAAAAATATGTAGCCACTTTTTTATAATAAAGCCTTAAACTTTTGAAAAAAAACGGTCACTGCAAAGTTGTACTCCTTATAAAAAAACATGTTTTCTACAAATTTATTTCAAAAAACGAAATTCTATACATCTTTATTTAAAAATTTATATTTTTAAAAGAAACTACGATTGCCATTTGTTTATTTTGAACGAAATATGTTTTTCACATATTTATTTTTTAATAATACACACGCAGACACACTGCAAAACCAAGATTTCTGTATAGTTGTCTAAAAAATATGATGACATAACCTGTCGGGGGTCACATTTGCTTGCTGAATATGAATGAACCTATACACACAAAGTATGATATTTTCATATACAGTGGGTAAAAAAAGTATTTGTACATCTCACACGAAACTGTTGTTAATTCGGCTTCATTTTTTTGTTCGTCTTTTCCCAAGATTTTTTTCAACAGACACCATGTATATTTAGGATAAGCTATCGAGCAGAGAAACTTGATAAAGCATTTTTTTCGAACGATAATGTGAAAAGGTATATATATATACATATACAGGGTGCCCTACAGGGTGCCTGTATACATATACAGGGTGCCCTACTTCAGCCCCGACAGCCTTAAAGTAAACAAAAAACACACTCACCCACAATCACACTCGTAAAAAAATGCAATCAAACGTCACGCGGTTTTCAACCTCAGAATTTTGAACGATAATCCGTATTCTTGTTGTTGAGAATCCGTCGGTATTCGGAAAAATAAACTTATGCATTTCTCATTAAAAGAAATAATGGGACAAATAACCAACGTCAACAATTGTCAATTGAAACGTAATGAATGCAAACAATTGATCATTGTCAATAGTAATAATCATATCTGTGGTGAACATAATTTTTAAACATCATTGAATGAAGTTCTCACCACGAGAGATAAGGTAAATGATAATAGAAATAGAGAAACGTACACAAAGGTTAATATAAACAAAAAAAAACTAAAAGATGCGTTATTATTGTCATTATTATTATTATTTAAATTAATAGACTTTATTGCTCCGGGCAACGCACTTCTTCAGTTTGCACCGGAAAACATTCACCTACCCCCGGGGGTTAGGCACGGGGGCTCGGTCTTACATTAATCTAGACCGGAACAATAACGCTGGGCGAGACTCAAGGGTTCCGACACAACCTCGGCTGCCGCCCAGTAAAAAAGACGCGCGAAAAATCAAATATCGCTTTGCGATAGCCGCTCCCTTAAGCCAGAGGGTGAGCGGCTACCGCAGTCTACAATCGTGTTGCCTGAGTAAGCGGAGGGATCCAATAAGTATGACCGCATCCCACCCGCTAGCAACCAACATCACGTATTATTATTATTATCGTTATTATTATTAGAACGCTAACAGTGATAATAATAAATGAAAATGAATAATATTAGTGGTGATATTAATGATATTAAACATAATAATAATGCCACTAAAGATTTTAATGTAAAAAAAAGTAATAATAATAATTATAAAACAATACCAAATGCGTTTATTAAGTCGGGAGATAATGTGAAAAAATTATAATGAAAACAAATATAAATAAAGGCTTATAAAAATGAAAATCTGCCAAACAATTATTCATAAAATAATAACGAAACTAATAATTTATAATAATTACTAATAATAAACTAATAATAATTACTATTAAAATATCACAATCATTGATAGTAATTCAAATACCCTAAGAACTTAACGATAAAGATGAGAAAAAAGTAATCAATGAGCAAACAATTTTCAACATAGCTTTGTCGGTCCATTGTCTAGGATCATCGAGCTTCATAGTCCGAGGTCTGGCATGTCGGAAGAGCAACTAAGAATAAACCAGACAAATTCGTCTCACTCGCTTTTAATCCTTTGACTCGCGAGACTATTGGACTCCGTTGGTTGACTCGAACAGAATGTATCTCGTCTTTTTTTTTATTGGTAACAAAAATTGGCACTTCGTCGCGCGCAACAAAAAATAATGTTACAGAAATAATAATAATAATAATTATAATAATAGTAACAATAATGAAGTTAATAAAATTAAATCATAAAAATAACAATTATTTTGATGTAAGATCATTCTCCGTTGTTGATCTTAATGGGTTAGGCTACTATGAAAATTTCAACAAAAAAAAAGATCGTCGTTTGAGGCAGCTCAAATTACAGAGGAAGGTCCAACATGTGGTGCGGGATTCGCAGATTGAAGGTAAACTTATGATTACAACGATAGAGCTGCTAGTAAAACTTTTAACGCTTTTCTCTCGAACGTATATTTTTCACAACGGTGTACACGATTTCTCGGCATCTAGTGAACGGATTGACTTGAAATTTTGTACACTTATTCAATGTAATAGGAGCCGTTTTTCTTTTTAACCTTTCTTTCATCAGTTGTTAACGATAATGTGATTTTTTCCTCGAAACACGATAGCAAAAAAATCCCGGCGAAGCCTTCGCCAATATTATCTATTTTAACAAGGTTAAAGTCAGGTTAAAATCAAGGTCAAAGTCAGGTTACCGGGTGGCGAAAATCAAGTACACGTGAAGCCCCTCACATTGAAAGGTCCTTCACCGGGTTGTTTATAACTTCCTGAATTATTAATATTTTTCAGTCAAGTTCGGTACACAACTTTGTTAACGCACATACAAATAAAACCGCTTCAAAATTAATTTTTTTAAATAACCCTGATTCACGGGTCATTACAGTAGCCTAACTCCTTAAGTTTATCAGACATCAATTTTGTTCTATTTCGTATCAATAATTATCGTCGTCTACACAGGTAGACGACAAATAGGTTTTTTTTTCCTTAGCTCACGGCCTACTGTGATCTTATTCATTTCAAAGATATTTTTCTATTTGTTTCAGCTATTCTTTTTAAATATTGAATATATTCAAATTTAATAAATAAAGATTCGATTCAACTAAATCCTTATTTGCTTACAATGTACACTTTAAATCTAAGTGTACTATGTGCATAAAATATTTCACAAATCCAAAATAAAATAACTTAATTGAGAGTTTTGTGACGATTTTGTATCGTAATTCGTCATTCCCTGACCTTTTGACATGATTTCTATCGAAGAAAATATTTCACCTATATGCAAAGTAATCCTAGAACCTACCTACTCATAGCTACGCACGCTGCCCCTATGCTACCGAGTGCTTGTATCA
Organism: Ophion slaviceki; assembly: GCA_944452715.1. NCBI lineage: Eukaryota > Metazoa > Arthropoda > Insecta > Hymenoptera > Ichneumonidae > Ophion > Ophion slaviceki. The sequence goes on along the minus strand of OX101788.1, from coordinate 45,698,998 downwards.
TCTTAGTCGCAGATATGGCTAAGAGACCAAATGAATTCCCTCGCGGAGCCATTTCGTCGTCCGCAGACGCCGTCCACGGGGATGAGCTCCCGGTCGTCCGAACCCGGGATAAGAACTCGAGTTAACCGAGCACGCGATGAGGAGATATAAGGCCCGGTTCCACAACTCTCGGTTAACCGAGTTAACCGAAGTTTAAGGGCGATTGGACCAATCAGAACCACGCTGAGCTGGCTAAACTCCGGTTAACTCGGTTAACCGAGAGTTGTGGAATCGGGCTTAAGACGAGGAGTCGAGGTACCCCCCTTTCCCCTTTTCGGTGATCGGGTGAGTCAACCACCTTCTCGGTGATAGACGTAGGGATCAAAGGATCAGGAGGTTGCCGGGCACCTTCTCGGCGGACTGCGCGGGGAGAGTGCTTTGGTCACCTTCTCGGTGGCTAAGTCAGGAGAATTCTAGACCGCCTTTTCGGCGATCCAGAACTGAGACCGAATGGGCCTCGCGCTTCGCCTTATATACCCGCCGGAGCGGCGAATTCGCCGCCGAACTCCAGGCATGGGCATCACAGCGCGAGACCCGGGGCCCCCATGTTGGATTTTTTGCGCGACACGGCGAGCCTACAATGGGTTCCGTGGCGCGGCGCTAGTGTTGGACAAGTCGCGTAGTACGCGGTAAGTGTCGCGCAGGGGGCTGACACTCGGATAAATTCTCTTAACAGTAACGTGTCCCCGTATTGTCGCCACGTAACTAACCCACCATGCGGCGCTTGTAGTCACCCGCATGACCGTCATTTTTTTCGTCGCGTCAACCAAGTGAATATTTCTTTTCGTTTTCTCGATCTGTCATTGTTCTCGAATAAAAAAAATCGTAGTGTGGTAAAATAATAAACAATTTTAGTGGAGCGATAAAATAAAAAATAACTTTTGTGGTTTTTGTGCTTATATTTGAGAATGCCTGCGTGCGTGGTGCTTGGCTGCAAGTCAGGTTATCAATCAAGCGAGGAAAAATTGCATTTTTTCAATGTACCAAAAGATCCAGAAGCCCTGGAATTATGGAGAAAAGCCATCGGATCCACAGACAAATCTATTAAGTCTGGTCAATCGGTGTGCGACAAGCATTTTCGGGAAAAAGATGTATGTAAAGATGTAAAGATGTAATTCTTTACATGTATCACATGTAAAGATTCATTACTAACAACAGAAAGTAATATTACTCTTCCCAAGGCATGTATCACAGATTCTCTACTAAAAGATCCATGGATACACCCAAATGAAAACTTGTACCGGTTCGTGATTTTTTTAGAAGAGCGATTTGTGGCTCATCGCAATTCAACACGTGTTTTCGAGTCTATATTGGACGACGTGTATAACTATGAAAAGCTCTCTTTTCCGTGTATAGAACACGCCGATAGTGTTCTTTTACACATAATACAATATTACGTATTGATGCGGATGTAGCAATATTCTGCACGTCTCAACGCAGAACAAAAAAAAACAATCTCGACAAGAAAAAAATCGCAAAACATTGTACAACGTGACTAATCCATTATTTAAAAAATATTAATGTTATCTGTTTATTTCGTTCAATAAATATTTTTAAATACATAATATTGCAACAAGTGTAAATATTGCATCCCTTCCTATATACACATATACTTTTAAATTCTATTCTAAACAATGAATTTTCCAGACGCGTCGAATGCAAATTATGCAGACGCTGCGCCACTGGAGTGGGGGTCATGAGGGTGACTACTAGCGCCGCATGGTGGGTTAGTTTACGTGGCGACAATAACGAGACACGGTAGACCCAGCAGTGCCAGGGGGCTGGTGTCGCGGTCCGCTAATCGCGGCGCTAGTGGTACATTTTTTATATTGACGAATCGAGAGCGGACGACGCTCGAACTCGTAGACTTAACCTCGCGATACGTTTTGTTTTGACAGGTCGGTATACGAGGTTGTGCGACGAGTACTGTGTGATGTACGGACTTTGGGTAAGTAAACAAATAAAAGGTATAATTAATTATTATATATCGTTGTGACATGTTAGTGTTTTGCACCGCGTGTTATTTTAATTAGCGCACGCGATTGTGGCCCGCCTTGGCCTGAAAGGTATCCGAGGCGGGTGGCAAAGGTGCTAGTTATAACTATGCAAATTGTTTCTTTATTTACGTAGGGTGTGAGTTCGCGAATATTTAAACGTTGAATTAATAATTTTTCGGTGTATCTTTTACAGTGGCTCAGAGGCTTGCTGGGTCCCCGAGGTATGATCAGCCGAGTGCCAAAGTGAGAGGTGAGTTTTGCAGCTTACTTTCAATTGTTTGTTGAGTATTTAAACTTGTTACGTTAATCGTGAGATTGTGATTAATTTTGTCTTTTCTTTTTACAGGTAGGCGCCGGAAGACCGACGGAGACCAGACCGTTGGGGCAATGACGAAGACGACGTACGACGAGAAGGACTCGACGAGAGACGCCTTTGCGCAGGTAAGTCTTTCTTGGGTATGATAATTAGGGATAAGATTATTGAGTTAAACAATTTGGGGTACACGCATGAATAAAATAATAATTCGATTAAGTTTTCTTAGATGAGCTGAGGAAACTTTTATCGCTAAGGTAAGGCCGGGGAATGCTACCGTCCCCTCGTTTCAATATTTAGTGTATCTGTAGTAATTAACACGTTGACATAATAATGAATGTTGTGTTGTTCGTTTTTTGTTACAGGGTTTCGAAGGTGCGAGGACGAAGATGACGCCAAAAAGGTTGTGCGCCAAAGTGGCGTACGACAAATAGAAATTTTCTGTCAGTGTAGTAATTGTTATTAAAAACCGCTTGTTTATGTAATTTTATGCTCGAATTGATTGGAATAAATTCTGGCAAACAAAAGGATAAAAATGACCAGAACATTTTGAGAGAGTTGTTATTTGGACAATTCAAGCAACATTTTAAAAAATGACCAATTCCGTCGTTAAGACCATAGTCCGACTGGCCTTGAATCTAGTCATTCTAAAAGTTTCGCGCATACAAAACTCCGGGTTTTATAGTCGTCAATGCGTTTCGCATATGTAACTGGCGCACCAAGCGTAATATTGCGCGGGTTCATATATTGGAGGTGATAAGATTTAATGTGACGTCGAGGACGCGTCGCGACGCGTGCTATGCGCCCGCGCTGATCACGACGTACGCTTGAGTGACGCGACTCGGTCGGGACACGTGTTACAGAATCGCATATTTAACGTTTTTTTTATTTATTTATGGAAAATTTTAATCTCCGCGTTATGAGGTGATCCTTCGTTCGGTTAAGTTACGCGCGCACGCACACATTTTTTAAAAGTGCAGTTACTGTATAATCATTTTCAAAAACACGTGGCCTCTATATGAATTTTGAAAAAAGTACCGTTATGGTAGTTGGCCCAGTAATCGTGCATGTCGCACGTATACGAGTTTGTAGTCCAGTAAAATAGACGAAAACCTAGAAAACCACTTTTTAGCGTAGAATATGCATTTTTGACTGTAGGTAGATGGTTGCATATTGAAAGAAACCCCAATACAATTTTGACTCTCAACCCTAAGAAATAGGGGTTGAAAACTGAAAAATCGCCGTATCTCGATAATGAATAGCTCGATGAAAAAATGTTTCAAACAAAAGTTGTTTGGAATAATAAAATACGTATAAAGTTATCTGACGTCCAATCCCCTATCTTTGAAAATAGCGGCACGAAAACACGAGAGCACCACTGACCCAGACAAGGACGCAGCGATGTGTTTACTCCGCTCGCACATGCATCAAACCCGAATTTTCGAATCGTTTTTGTGCCGCTATTTTTAAAGATAGACTTTATACGCATTTTATTATTCCATACAACTTTTGTTTGAAACCTTTTTTGATCGGGCTATTAATTATCGAGATACGGCGATTTTTAAGTTTTCAACCCCTATTTAAGAAGTTGGGGCGAGTTGAGGGGCAACATTGTATTCAGGTTACTTTCAGTATGCAACTATCTACCTTCGGGGAGATTACGATATCCCAGGCGCCCCAGTGTGACCATTGGATCATGAAATATGGCCGAAAAAAAAATACGAAAAACAAGAATAACTTTTTGTCGTTTTGAGCCTTAGTTTCGGATTTATAGCGCTTCCAATAGAAAAAATGTATTTTTCCGATTTTTTATGTAAATCGAATTTTTCGCGTGCTTTACATTGTTTCGTCGTACTTTGTTTGGGTTTGTTTGTTTGTTTAGGTTTGTTTATATGTTTGAGTTTGTTATTGTTTTTTCCTCGACATAGCGCATTTCGAAGAAAGCTACATTAACGTACACCAGTTAAGGATGTATGGCAGCTACTGCAGAGTCGTTACAGAACTGATTATGCAATTTGCAAAAATCGCATTTAAAGACTAAATAAAATAATTGTAATATTCATTAAAGCTAAAAAGGAGATTTACCACAGCTCAAAGTAAAACATGCGGTTCAGAAAGAAGAATTTTCAATTTTTAACTGCAAATTTAGTTGTTGGTTTGATGTATGTTTTCCCTGACGTTGTCGTGGTTACGACATACGAGCTAAAGAAATACGAAAACGGTCCCATTTAACTCGCAATATCTCGCAAAATATATGGGCACATGTCGATTTTTTATTTTTACCGTATCATGCATATTACAGCGATACCGCACAAAAGTTTTTTTTACAAAAGAGTACTCCGGAAATACCTTTTTTGCCAATGTAAAGGGAATTTTGGACGTACAGTCCTATGTTCCCCGTGTTAAATGACCCAACTTTGAATTCGTTTATTTCAGCATTCACGTGGGCAAATTTTGTTTTTTTAATCTCAAAAAGTTCTCGATATTTTCCTTTACAATATCAGTGAGTTTCAATTCGAACAGTAGTAAATGACTTAGTTGCCATACATCCTTAAATCGCTTAATAACGAATAATTCGTAAAATGTCCTGTATCTTCTAAAGGAAGCCAAAATCGCAATTTTTTAATTCTTAAAAAAGTGTTTCATTTGGGCCAAATATGAACAATCCACGGTCAAATTAAGGCGCCAGAGATATCGTAATCGTGCCCTACTTTCAGTCAAAAATTCATATTCTACGCTAAAAAGTGCTGGGTTTTCGTCTCTTTTACTGGACAATTGTAAGCGCGTGTTTACAAGCGTACAAAAATCGAGCTTCAGCCTACCGCGCACTGCGATAAGATTCCGTGCGATATTTTTTTGCAAAATCTGAAAAGTATGAACCACATTGGAAACGCGCGCACTGCGAGAAAAAATCGCATGCAAATCTATTGCAGCATTTTTTCGTTACGATTTAAATAACGCACCGCAACTCGCCGCCCCGCGGTGGGCGCTAACCCTACGCGCGAAAAAAACGCCAGTCTGAAACTGCCCTGAGACGCTATTGTACGGGTCCGCGTCATGCCGCCATGATGGTTGGTCTAGTAAACGCCAATGCGATCAAACTGCTTTGAGGCCGTATAGACATTTGATAAAAAAAATTTCGTTTGTTTTTTATTGACATAAATTATGCATAAACATCCCGAAAATGATATGCAAGAGTTATTTTAGGAGGAAACATTTTCTTAAGACATGTAGGAAAAAAAGGTTTTAAAACTTCGAACGTGCTTTTCGTGAAACAATGTTTTGTAAACCGGGCGGATTCATAGGTCCTACATTTTTCGACTGATTGACTTTGCATTTCAACCGTAGCTTCTTAGATAGATTTTTTAGCGATGGACACATGATTTTTATAATCGATTAACAATTACGATTTTTTTAAATGAATAGAGACCGTCTTTTTATTCAAAAATGCGATTTTTTTTTCAAAATTCGGCTAAATTTTGAAAAAAAATCTTCTGGGTGCTTATGTGCGTCTCCAACTAGTCCGCCCGTGGAGGGCCGAAAAAAATGCGTTCTCTTTGTACCGGCCATTGGGCCTCTATCTGTCTTGTCTGGGAAAGAATTGGTTTGAGTACCTACGGACATGTGAAATAAACCCTCCAAACCTCGTTTTTATTGCATTAGCATTTTCAACAAATAAATCCCCAAAGGCCTTGTTTTCCGACTATGCAAAGTTATATAAGGCCTTAAATAATTATGCAAAGGTTGGTAGGACTCGATTATGTTTGCACATAGGTCTGCAGAACATTTTTTAGGCACTCAGTCACCAACATTTTGGTTTTTATTTAAACATTTGATAATGCGTTTGACATATAAATGTCTCTTACATACAACTTTATTAATTAAAAAAATTAAACTAATTATGGCTGTTATGGCCCAGTAATCGACAATCTTTATATATATATATATCTTTTTACTATTGCGAATCTGTGTATGACCATTAGTGGTCCGTGGATTTTTCAGACAATGCTAATTACCTACCCAATATTTCTTTTCTGATTTTCTATAAATTAATATTCGATTCATGAGATTTTCGGCAGTGTTTATATTGCTGAACCGGTGATCGTCGTATATGAAAACTCATTGAAGTTAGCATAGAACTATAATGTTTTATGCTGAACACAAAACTAAGATCGTTGTTAATCACTTGAATACGAACTTACCTCATGGGGACTACATTCTCAAATGTAGTCCCCGGGGAGGCATTGTTAAATAATCCGAGATGTTGCACAGTTCACTTTGCCCTCCTAATGAAGGATTCGGCCGAAATAACAGATAGACGTCGTAGCTGAATATATTTAATTTGATTGTTCTTGAATACGTATACTTAAGAGTGTGACAATGTAATACAACATAGTAAATACCTCCTGCGAGCTAATATATCACAGATCTGCACGTGGAACTAATTTCCATCTTAAAATACTTATTTAATGTGTAAACATGATGATCACTCGGACCCTGACGATCACTGGGCTGACTGCCTCACCATATACATACAAAACAGGTTTTCTTTATATACGTTTAGAAAAATTACAGTATTTTGTTAAAAAGACGTTTCCTTTATATACATTAAAAAAAGGGAGACGCGCTGTATAAAAGTAATACACTGTACCACAGAGGCAAAGTAGGACTTTTGACGCCGAGCGTGATGTTTTCAGGACAAGTAGTAGACGAGCACGCGAGGCGATGGCGAGTACGGAAAACATCGCGCCAGGCGTCAAAAGCTTCACATTTCATGGTGCACACGATACTTTATATAACAAAACTATGTTTTGCGAGCTTTTGTATTGTTAAATACCTATTGTTGAGAGGTCCCTTGTGGGGTGAAGGGGCGGAGCACCCCCACAGACATCAAAAGTAGTTTTGACTAAGAATTCATGACAAGACAATATCGACGATACTTCCTTTCGATCTCACATGAAAGTGAGGCTACGCTTCGTCCCGTTAATAACTTTTCAACGTAAGTTATTCCTCGTCCCAACGACTGATAGCAGCAGCTATGTTACATAACGGCGTACAACGATGACCGTGAGTGTGAGAAAGGCGCATGCGCGGCGTCTGCATCATATATATATATATATATATATATATATATATATATATTAATATTAAAAAACACGATTTCTATATGTTTATTTCAAGAAAGATAGAATTTCTAGATGTTTATTTCAAAAGAAGTTTTAAATACATTTTTTAAATATTAAATTTGCAAACTCTATATTTAGTTGGGAAGAAATACGTTTTCTGTAAATATATATTTTTGAAACACGATTTTGAGAAAACCTATTTTTGTTTTATACACATATGGAGAATGTACTTTTTTTAATGCATAGAAAACGTTTTTTTATCAATATATATTTTTATAAATAAAAATAAATAAAAATATATTTATAAAAAAAAACGTTTACCATGCATTGAAAAAGAACGTTTTCTATTTATTTATTTAAAAAACAACACGTTTTCTGAATAGTTATTTTCCCAAAACGTTTCTTTAATATATTGATTTTAATAAAGCACATTTTTCATATATTTTTTTAAGTATGTTCACCACATAGGGAGCGTACACAAATTACGTAACGCCAAATTCCCCAATTTTCGACCCCCCTGCCCTCACATAGTTGGACCGTAACACCTGACTGGACACCCCCCCCCCCCCGGTCTCGCTATGCTCTAGTCTCTATTTTTTCATAGACATAACTAATAATGGAAGGATCGGGTTTATACTCATTTTATTAAGTATATATTCATCTCGTTTCATACCATTTTTTATGAAAATATCTTTAAAATTAACCGAGATACATGCTTTGATTTGACGACGAAAAAAAAGTTCTCTCCATTGTCCCATCGATATCTTTATGAAAGGTTATCTGTAAATAAAAATTAAAAAATTTAGCGATATCTATACAAATATAGCTATCGTTCTGTTTAGCCGTTTTTTTTATTTTGGTTTTTTTTTTTACAAAATGCCGACGCTCTGGAAAGTTTTTTTATATTCAAGCAGACTTTAAAAATGGTAATCAGCAAAATGAAAAAAATCGGCTTTTTACAACCTTAGTCACGACGATTACAAAAAAGTAACAAAAAAATCGAAATTAGGTTGATAAGTTTTACAGTATTCGCTGAAACAAGGTTGCAAAAAGTATTTTCGAGAAAAACGCGTTTAAAGTTTTCATTCCGTTTTTCTTGATATAAAGTTATGTTTTTTCCTAGAATATTGATACGTACATTAAAGTACCTAGTCCCAGGCAATATGACGGTTCTTCATCTTCATTATATTCCACAAAATAATAAAAGCCTGCACTTCATCTATTGTGAACGATGCCACACCTGTAGGGGGTGAGGGCACTAACCGGTGGCACTACCCGTTCGCACTAAAGTGACTGTAATTCCGTCAATTTTCCGACTTGGAACTAAAAAATGTGCCAAAATATTTTTGAATATAGGTACTTTCAAGAATTACAAAAAACAAAAGAATGTTTTTTTTTTTCAAATTTTGCTTGCGAAAGTGGGAAAGGGGAAAGCTGCAGGGCAAGTTCTCACAGAGTGACTTCCCCCCTTAAATGACATTTCGTATGGAAAGCTGTCAACTTACCGCGGTAAAATTGCGCACGGGTTTTTAATAAAACTTGAACATGTCGAAATTTTGCCACTTCTGGTAGTTCTAAAATCGCGACGTAACGCAAACCTTGACCCCCCCCCCCCCCCGCCCGCATACGTAGACCGTAACGCCTGGCCGGACCCCTCCCTCCCCCAAATTACGTTACGTAATGTGCGTACGCCTCCATATTTATAAAACAAAACACACAGAAAACATGTTTTAATAAATGTGTATTTATAAAAAAAAGTTTTGTATGTTTTTTAAAAAAATCCCATTTCTAAATATTAATTTGCAAAGTTCGTTTTCTATACAGAGTATCTCATTTTGAAAGAAAGCATTAAACTAAATAAAAAAAATGAGGTCGTACGAAAAGGGTTTTTTACAAGAGTTTTATGGTTTTGAAGGAGACATCCGATGGTAATACAAAATATTTTTTCCGTCAACACGTCTACGAGATACTGCGCTAAGTGCAATTTTTAAAAATGAAAATGCATGTTTTTTATTTTTTTCGAAACATAGCTGATTTTGAGACGAAGCCAACGGAAAAAATTCTCTAGCCCAAAAATCGAGAAAGTTATGGCGGTTCAAAGTTTTTTCAAAATCCTACACTACATACATTCGATTACGCCTTTGTATCGAGCAATTTCATCATTTATGGTTGTTGAGTGGCAGTTTGGAGTTTGTTAAATAGCGCGCGTGCAGTGTGTCTGCGATAGCATTACCCGAGGTGTGTGTGTGTGTGTGTGTGTGTGTGTGTGTGTGTGTGTGTGTGTGTGTGTGTGTGTGTGTGTGTGTGTGTGTGTGTGTGTGTGCGCGTGTATGTGTGTGTGTGTGTGTGTGTGTGTATGTGCACACTGATGGACACGCGGATCCCACGGCTCGTAATTTCTGCGTTATTTCGTCACTCTAAACCGCTATCCAACCTAAACACTAAACCGCTATCGTACCTCACATTAACGCGTTCCTCTAGTTTCTCGGCTGTTTTTTTACGGCTTTTTCAATAATTTTTTACGGGCAAAGCATCGAAATAATCAATCTCATTGTTTTTGCATAATCTTTATTAACATTTAAATAAGCTTTACAAATTTTTTGAAGTCAAAATATATAATAGAATAAAAGTTATAGTGGCTGACAGGAAGACATCAAGTAAAAGAGGTGCTTGACGGTGACCAAGATTGCGGCTGTTCTGCTTATCTGAAATAAAAAAACCAAACGGCATTTTAATCTTCATATTTAAGACTAGCGATTGAACTAGAGTGAATTCTAAATTACAAAAATTGACTTTTTATACACTTCTGAAAATTACATTCTATTTTTTACTCATTTTTTCTTAAGTTTTTCGCTCGTACAAAAAAAAACTATCGAAGCAATCATGATAATCCTAGTTCAATCGCTGGCTTATAACATATTAAAGATGCTGTATAAATTTGAATAAGATCAGTGCAGTAGTTTCTGAAATATCGTGGTCACCGTTTCGAAAAATGGTGTTTCGAGAAAAACGCGTTTGAAAGTTCGCGCATGTGATTTGTACTAAAAATTTCATCTCACCGTCAATCTGCTATGCCTGGACCATACAATAGGCCTTCCTCTTTTTCTTGGAAGTCACGCAGAGCTGTTCCGTCTTCCCTTTTCGCGATTCGGGCCTGTTTTACAACATCACTCGTGCGCCTTTCTGAACGGTCGATCCGAGAGCTATCACGCTGTTGAACATATCCGTTAGCTTGTGGGCCGATTTTCACTCCCATGGTTTCCAAGGTCTTCAGGATAGATTTGAATCCTTCGTTGAAGATTATGACAGCGAGAAACGTGGCGATTTCAACCACTTTTGGCCCAGAATGGAGGTGCTTCGGAGCAAAAGTCCAGATTAACGAATTGAGCGACTCGTCATTATTTTGAGTTTCCGCTCCCAGGCATCTGCTTAACAATTCTTCTTTGGATAAATCCTCATAAATTGGCTTTATAACTTTTTGAACTGCTTCAGAAAGACTCGGTTTATTGTGTTTGTTTCGCTCGGCTTTCGGAGCAGCCCGGCGCGCGCTCCGTATACCTGCTCCGTTCCAGGGCCGTAACTTGTGAACCACTTCGAATATCGAAAAATCCTTTGGCACACATTTTCTACACATGTTGTAGATGTGATTTATGAAGAAAAAAATCGATTTTTTCGACCCAAGAAACTAGAGGACTGCCTTAAATGGTCGACGTTGTTGCCGGTTTCTTCGATACAGAATCGAATACGTCTTTTAATATCCGCCACTATATAGCGCAGAGTGTGTGCAGAAGTTCTTTGGCAGGCAGTCTCGATGCTGTTCGTGAAGTTGACCATCGTCATTGATCGTTCTCGGTAGACGAAGTCTTTGAGGAGCCCCTACAGACAAAGATCCGAGGTTGTCAAATCAGGTAACGTTAGAGGCAAGGAAACCGGACATCCACGACCAATCCACCCATTCTCGAATGTTCCATTCAAGTGATCCCTCAGAGCCCGTACAAAATGTGTAAGCGCACCATTTTTCTGGAACCACCTCCTCCGCCTGGTATTCACAGGGACTACTTCCAGAAGCCGCGGCAGGTCATTTTGGAGAAACTCTAAATACCGTTAACTATTGACCGATCAACCCGGGGGAAAAAACGGGTTAATCATTACCCGTTGACAATTCCACACCACACATTTAACTTCCACCGATGCTGTATTTCGATCTGACGCGTCCAATGTGGATTCTGTGCGGTCCAGTAATGGCAGTTCGGATGTGTTACAGCTACGTTGCTAAAATATAGCCTCATTGCTAAAAAAGGCACCTAATCAAAAGAACCAGGTTGATCTCTAATACGTCAGAGGGCCTACTAATAGAACATACCCCGATTTACCACATCCTGCTCAGATAGGCCCTGTATGAGCATGGTATGATATGGGTGGTACCGAGGAGCTCGCAGAATTCGTGAGGCAGTCGATCGGAACACCCCCAGCCACGTTTATCTAGCGGAGGCCGATCTGGTGATCATTGTGTACTATTGCCAATACAGCGATGATACGAGCATCAGCTTCATGAACATTGATGAGGCCCCGGCAGTGTCTTCGACGAGACAATTGGCCACGCCCGGCTCCTTGATCAATGGTTGAAATTGGGACAACATTGGGATGCTGCCGATCTGGGTGATCAAAGCGATACCTGATTGCCGCTCGTCTGTAATTTTGTCGATGCGCTCCCAGTCTCGTGAGAATATTGACAATGTCATTAGGACAATAATCGGGCGTCGCTCAGACAGATAAGGGTTTGTTCTGCAAGAGACCGTTATGAACAATCGGACTCTTCTTCAATCGGAACGACTGGGTCGCAGAAGTTTCGGAGCAACGTGATTCTATCGATAAATACGAGATGCAAAAATGGTATGTGCCCCGGTGGGTGCGTTAAACCTGGCTTTCTGGCATAGGGCTAGCGGTTCCCCAGTAACGAAGGAGTACGGAGCGTACGGAACATCGCACAAAGAGGAGACGCTGAGAATACGAAAATAGCGTCCTATATCTTCCAAAACCTTTAAGGGGTTTACCAGTGTGAACGCTGAAAATTTGGATGATTTTCGGAAATTTTTTGGAAGAAAAGTACTCAATTAAATGTTTCGGAAAATTAAGAATATATTTGGCTATATTTGACTTATATTACTTTTTTTTTATAGAAAAATATTGAGATCCAAGCGACTTATGCGCTGCCTTCGGAGGCGCCAAAAAAAGTTCCTCCACTGCTGACATGATTCCGGCCGATTGAGTAGCTAAAACCGAAAAAGCAAAAAATGCCGTTAAACTGGAAGGTATTTCCTGTACAATGACGTAGGATTTTCGAACAATATCAAAATCTCACAAAATGGCGTAGTTATGAAAAAGGTCTGTTTTCTTGCCTATATAATGGTCGTTTTTTTCAATGCCAAATCGTCAATTTTCATGTAATCAAAAATGTCCTACGTCATTGTAGAGTAAATATATTCAAGAGTACTCAGTTCAAATTTCAAATCAATCGGATAATTGCTCTTTGAGTTACAATGTCAGCAAATTTGAAAAATCTCATTTCGGGACAAACGCGTTTAAAGATTTAACTATCGATTTTTGCAAGATAAAATGATTAGAGGTACGGCCGTGAAATTTTTACAGGATATTTTTGAAAGTATACACTGGTGAAAAAGGCAAAAAATCGATTTTTTGAAAGTGCCACACTGGTATAATCCCTTAAACTGTCATCATTTTCTTGACTTTTTAGGTATATATTTTTTCTTTTTTCGTTGAATGTGCTCCAAAATCAGCTATTTTCTAAAAAATGAAAACTATGACTTTCCATTCCAAAAATTAAAAGTTACAGCGACATCTCGTAGACGTGTTGAAAAAAAAGGTTGTCATTACCATCGGATGTCCCCCTCAGGACCATAAAACTTTTGTAGGAAACACTTTTTGTGGATCATCTTGTCGATTATTTTAAGGTTTTTTTAAAATTATAAATGGGTCACCCTGTATATTGATAAAACAAAAGCACGTTTCCTTAATATTAAAAAAAAATACGTTTTCTATTTTAAAATATACATAACGAATTGTTATCGTTATCGATCTACGAATATAAATCCAATCCACTTCAATATACAGGCAATGAAATGGAAGAAAATCTCAATCCTTCCCAGAACGTACGAAATTCACAAAATTTGTGGAATTATCATTGATCGTTTCAAAATGTCTGCACAACACTGCGTACAACAAAACGTACGTAGATTAGATTGTCGATAAAAGGGGGAAAATCTTTTATCACACGCAACTTCTTGCGTGAAGATCCATCGAACTGAAACTTTCGATTTTTCGGACGAAAAATGGAATGACGCGTCTCGGCCTGTCGTTGGTTATGTTCAAAGGCTTATGATAAGAAATCGATAAGATATGATTGGAGCGAGAATATGTAGATATAATGTGATAGATATTGTATCAGGTCTTATTATTTACTAAATATTTATATATATATCTAAATATTTAGTAAATAATATGACCTGATATCCATATACCGCTAATATAATACTTGTTGTTGCAGACAATGTTGGTCTTTGAGTAATAAAGGATGGATAGGATGCGGACGGATGATTAAAGTTCAACACGAGGTTAAAGAAACGATACAATTTTATTTTCTCCTCTCCTCCAGGAAGGTAGCTGCAAGACTGAGCACCCTTTTCTCCACCACGCCTTCTAAATTTTCCCTAGCGGTGAAACCCCCAAGCTTGGCGTGACAGCCATCATGAATGTATAGCGCGCGAATACCCGAGTAGAAATTGTTCTAGCCTGTCTGAGTTACGACCTAGTAACTGGCTCGCCCAATTGAGCTCATACGAACTGACCAATGGTTGGCTCGCTATGAGCTAGTAATATTGTGAACGTTTTGTTATCCAGCCCTTGTCTAGTCACTGCCCAGCTGATGTTGGTCACAAATGACAAAGTAAGGTTATGTGACTACGTGTAGTTCCATCGAGCGAATGACTCATGGCTGGCTAGCTAACTTGAGTTTGAGATGGCTTTGCAAAAGGAAAAAAATTCTCTAGTGGGCATAACGCCATGACCTAACCAACACTAGCTAACTGCGGCTATGCGCCCCTTGGCTAGTCACTGCCCAGGCGATCTTGGTCACAAATTACAAAGTGTAATTATGTGACTACATGTAGTTCCATCGAGCGATTGGCTCATGGCTGGCTAAGCAACTTGAGTTACAGATGGCGTTGCGAATGCAAGCATTCTCATGGCGAGATACCTACTTGCAAGTAGGTATCTCGCCATGACCTAGCCAGCTATACGGCTGTGCACCCTTTGGCTAGTCACTGCCCAGCCGAGCTTGGTCACGAATGATAAAGTGTGGTTACGTGACTACGTGTCGTTCTATCGAGCGATTGGCTCATGGCTGAGTAAGAAACTTGAGTTACAGATGGCGTTGCGAATGCAAAAATTCTCAAGTAGGTATCTCGCCGTGACCTAGCCAGCTAACTGCTGCTATGCACCCCTTGGCTAGTCACTGCCCAGCCGATCTTGGTCACAAATGACAAAGTGTGGTTATGCGAATACGTGTAGTTCCATCTAGCGATTGGCTCATGGTCGGTTAAGCAACTTGAGTTACAGATGACGTTGCGAATGAATAAAATCCTCAAGTCGGTATCTCGCGATGACCTAGCCAACACTTCCCAACTGTGGCCGCACTGTCCGGAATAAATGATCGGAGAAATACAATTTAAGGTTATGTAATTCTATGCGATTATCGCTCTCAATGCGAACCCAATTGAGTCATTGATTCGATAATGTTATTTACATTTGTTAATTCACGCATTTATCAATAATCTGACAGTGTGTAGTGTAACATATGTAGACGATTAGAAAATTCAAAAATTAAACAAGTAGAATTCGCTCAGTGGACAACGTGACAACTCATCGCCCAGAGGTCCCGGGTTCGAAACCACGTTACGGCGTAAGCGTTTGGCTGAGATAATTTAAAATTGAACCATTAATATATTTACAGCGCAAATATCATAACCCTAATTAATGAACGACAAAGAATACCGTAAAAGGGTCCAATGATGTAAATAATGTGAAACAAAATCATGAAAAGATAAATATATAGCTGCAATTTTTTTTTTTATCTAATCGCCACCTCATTTTTTGTTCCCAGTCGCTAGCTGAAAAAACTATGTCATGGCTAGGTCAGAAATATAATACAGCCCTGGGATATTTCTTTCTATCTAGTCACCATCTAATTTTTTGTATTCAGTTACTAGAGGACCAAAGCGTTACAAGGCTGGGTAGTCAATCGCTAAGCCGGCTAGCCAATGGCGATTCAAAACATCACTTTACTAGCTTGTGGCTAGGCGGTGATGAGTTACGTTTTCCACTCGGGTATATGCAAGAGTGCGAGAACGTTATGTTTCAACAATACTTATATATATATATATATATATAGTATTTATTCTTTTCGATATACCCCTTCGGGGTGTTTACACATAGAAGCCCCCCCCCCCCAACATACACCCCCCTACGTCCCCCCTTACAAACATTTTCTTATTTCTAACTTATATGCTATTGCCGGTTTGCCTTTCGTTTCATCTCGCATTCGTTTCCTCGCTTACCATTTTCCCAATCACATTCTCGAAGTGCTTTATGTACATACATGGTTCAGTTACAGGCTCCTTTTTAAGCACCGTCTGTATTTTTCTATCGATTTGCTCTCTTTCTTTATCCCCTATCCATGTTTCCACACTTATACTAGTCTACTATTCTCCTATTTATTTTTTAATTTTTTCATTTGCTTTCTCGCACGTACATTTATGCACTAAGTTTTCCACTTCCTTTTTACAAACCCTGCATTCGTTGTCACTATATCCCTTATTTCCTTCCTTTCCCACATTCCCACACCTAGTTATTTATATATTAATATATATAAACATTTATATATGTGACTGCGTATACACGCGCTTATATAAAAGTTTATTGATTGGCACTGCCATTCGAAAATTTGTAGCCACATTTCGAACTTTCGATCGGCACAAATTCCAAATCCCTCGGCCCAAAGTAAACGAGACCCAAGCTATCAGGTTGCAGCAGAAAGTGGAAAGAACTAGTTTGATTATGCTTTTTTTTTATTCTCTTGATTCTTTTTGCCTTCACTGGGTGATATTGAAATTTTGCAACATTCCGATTTCCATTAAAGTCGTGTTTTTTTAAAGCAATAAGCATTTTTTTACTGACAGCCTCAGAAGCGGCGATTAAGGTCAATTCGTTTTTTAGGGTTCCGTACCCAAAGGCCAAAACGGAACCCTATTAATGTCACTCTGCTGTCTGTCCGTCCGTAAACCACGGGTCTCTAGCTCGTAAACGGAATGAGTTACAGATCTGAAATTTGGATATTTTGTGTAGAATGTTCACCCAAAACCGAATATTGAACTAGAAATTCAATTAAATCTTATTTCATCGGAGTCCCACACATGAAAAAGAAGCAGAATTTGTTTTTCTTACCCTGACATGTGGGGTGTCATTTTTTAAAGCTCATTGCGTAGAGTGCAAATATATTTTTATTCTTTTTTGTCTTCAAAAATAAAGAAATGGGGGGCCGGCAAAGTTGTTAGTTTTAGACCATTTTTGTTACGGGGTCTATCTCCAAAACTAAACTAGTCAGGAATTTGGAATTTCTGTATATTATGTACTATATCCTGTATTTAAACAACAAATACTGAAAACGCTGATTCATAGTGTAGCAAAGATAATAATTTATTGCATACAGAATACAATAAATTTATAATGAAAATATATAAAATTATTGTTATTTAAATATTTACAATACCAAATTACTTATTTTAGGAGTCGGTGCTAGCCAAAAAGGGGAGATTGACGTCACGGAAGAAACAAGGCTGCAACATTTAAAAAATGTAGATGGTATATTTAATTTATTTTTCGTCGCCTCCTCTTTTTCTGCGAAAAATGTGACAACGTTGGCAATTAGCTGGTACGGACTCCGAAAATATATCATTTGGTATTGTAAATATTTCAATACGATAATTTTATGTATTTTTATTATTAGCTTGCAGCAGGAGTATAAAAAGCTTTTTTTTAAGCTATTATCACCCCATTTGGTTTCAGTTTAGTACTACCTAAGAACTAAGACAGAAAAAAAGCTTACCTAAATAAATATCTAGTAAAAAAAAGTTACTTGGTCCTATGTACGGAACCCTAATAAAGGGAGGACCGACTCACAGTTGGCCAAGTTGAAAAAAATGTATTTACTTGTTTTCGCAGTCATTTCACTTCGTTATACATCTGTTACATTTTTATCGAAAGCGTCGTAAGTTGAGAACCACGTCATCTAGAATGAAATGTCAATAACGAATAAAGTTTTCTTTTTTTGTACCTTCTATACACCGAAATTTTATCAGATTTCCTCTACGTTCGGCAATTCTGAAAGAAAACGCTAGTAAAAATATCCCATTTTTTTCAGAATTGGACACTGAAAAAAAATCAACTTGCTACTCTTTTTTTGGAGATAGTGCGATATCCGGGGCGCTAAGTATTGACCGTTGATTCTTGATATTTGAACCAAAATAATGACAATTTTGAGAATAAAAAAATTGCCGAGAATAAAAAAATTGGAAATACGCCAAAATTCAACGATGGTTGTTGGCTCATGGGTACAATATCTTTATGTTAACGCAAATAATGGAAATTGACAGGGCAAGCTTAAAAAAGTATTTCTATGTTTAGGTTTGTTTAGTGATATCATATAAATTCTACAAAACGTAGCAATTATATGATTGTCAACGTAAATTCCGAGATTATAATACTTTTTTAATTCATATTCTTGGTTTATTTATAACAATAAGAATTGTTCCATATAATTACTACACCAAATTACTACACGATATATTTTACATAAACTCAGAGCCTTACAAGTCTGAAGAGTGATGAACCGTATACTTTTAACCCCTCTTCGGACTCCTAGCGATTAAAAGTACGACTGTACTCTCTGTCTAGTTGCACTTATAAGCGAGGAAAACATGGTGGTGGTACTTAAAATACATTTTTGGCTTCTGAGACACTGTTGAAACTATAAATTTCTAAGTTACCTTGCCTGATGTTCCTTAAAATTTTCGAATTCGAAAAAATCGTCTTTTTCGATAACGCGAAAAATTCTAATTTGAACGCAAAATAAGTGATATATCACCTCATACCACTCTTCATATTTTGTTTATGTTCACTCGATAACCCTAAATTCACCGTCAAATCTCGGCGCCCCGGATATCGTACTCTTGCCCTATTTTTTCAGTGTCAAAAATTTTTTTTGACCATACTCGTATTGTTTCTGAAAAAGAAAAGACGAGTAAAAATTAGAATCGTTGAGTTTCACAAACCCAGGATCGATTTTTTTTTGCGAAAACACACCAAATTCGAAAAATGATGTGAGCAATCGTTGGAAGCTTTGGCGCATTGGCAAAATCTCGTCTTAGTTTGCCATCTTCTTAGTGAGCGTGGTCGCGTCGTAGCAACGAGAATCTTCCGTTTTTCGTTGTTCAATTATTAACGTTACTTCTCTCTTCCCAGAAACATCCTCGAAGTTTTCCGTATCATCAGAAATTCTCAGGACATAATAAGCACATTCATTTACTTGCAAGCATCACTCGCTGGAATCATTCCACACCTTCCGCTAACAGGTTATCAGGTTAACTAACAGGTTATCAGGCTAACAGATTCCAGACCCCTCGAAACAGCAAACGAGCGCAGGAATGTGCAAAATTCGTGAAAGTGCGAAAAGAGTGGGCAATAGAAAAGCGTAAAACGCTCTCCAAAGATTTCCAGGTAGAGCTTAAGGGATATTCTTTCAAACATTTTCAAGTCAGCGGCGTAGCGCAGTGGTCAAGCGCATTGCCTGTCACTACGCTGGCTTGGGTTCGATTATTACTGCTATCATTTTTTAAATTTCTCGCAATGTTCAACTATTTAATGTAGAATTTAAATATATTTAAGCACTTAAAAACTTGAATGAAGTATGCTTTCCAATGGAGCATATTCGGAAAAATGTAACTGCTCGAACAATGCATTTATAAAATGTGCCTGGTGTGAAAAATATGTATGTTTCTACGATGAATATTACCCTAAAAATTGTAAAATTATTTCTGATAATGAATAAAAAGCAGCGTACATAATCAATTGCAAGAATTATCGGAATATTTATTTTCATTCAAAACTTTACCTAATTATATAAATTAACTGCTTGAATATATTCAAATTCTACAACAAATAGTTGAACATTGCGAGAAATAAAAAAAAAATAGTTAAAAAAACGTTAGCAGCGAGAATCGAACCCAAGCCAGCTGGTCGATAGGCAATGCGCTTGACTCTACTCGGAAATCGTTGGTGAGCATTTTACCCTTTCCTATGGCCCACTCAGGCGAAATATTTTAGGAACGATAGGTGGGGACCCCACCTCCTTCTACCCACGCAGGTCGGGCGTAATCGGTGGATCCCGATTGGCGTCCTCCCCTTGTCAGTGAAAAAATAATGAAGTGGGCATATGAAAATCCTTCCAAGTCGGGTAGAGAAGTGGAAAATGCGTTTAGAAAAGTAGGAGATGGGGAGTTGATGCTAAAAATAGAAATAGGTGGGATTTGAATCGACCAAATGCCAATCTAAAAACTGGATGGGAAATACTAAATGCTTAAATGATGCAGGGAGACTGGTGCGGTATACAAACCTCGAAATACTGTACAGAATATAAATATCGTATAAGCATACTGTAAAAAAAATCATTAAATTTACTATACTTTTATAATTGAAAATTTCTAAACTCGGAATATGAAACGCAAATTCGCACTTCAGTAATGGAAACTTCAGTAATGTAAATGAATTTTAATAGATTCGTATACATTTTAATATATGGGCCATTGAATATTAGTATGCTGCGTATGAGTTTTTCAACGCGCATCATCATACAAATATTTGTTTGATTAATGCAACAAACGTACATGATTTCATTATTTACACAAACATTTATTTAACTTCATTCTGTTAAGAAGTACAATACCTTGTACATTGAATATTAATACACTATCAACAATTTTTCAAGGCGTCTAATAGAAAAATACATATTCTTAGTTGAAAAAAACAACAAGCGTTTTGAATATATAAAATGTAGACAAAGTAAGAAAATTACAAACTGACTCTTAATTTTTACCATACTTGGTTCAGGAGTATACAATTTTTTGTGCCCTGAATATTATAATAGACTGGAGAAAATTAAGAAATGAATAGGACATTTATAATACGCGAAGGCATGTACATTTTCTGATTTAGTATATGTTTATTCTGATAGTCCGATTTCATATATAATTCAGTGCAGAAAACTTGAAATTCGTGCTTTGGTCAGCATGTTAAATCAAATCCTAAAAAACGTATCGAGTAACACCAAATCTAAAGTAACTGGTGAACACTCGGTGCGATGGTCTAGTGGTTAGCGTGCGCGCCACTAAACCAGCGGACGGGGTGGTCCCGGGTTCGAATCCCAGTCGAGTACATTTCGTCGTGAAATGTTTTTCTTCGGCATTTCGCGGCGACGTAAGACTAATTCCCCGACTGGGGGGCGAACTCGATGACCGGCTGTATTGGTGGTATAGGTTTTCCGCAGTTTCCCTATACCCATGACAGAAATGTCATGATGAATATAATATAGAGGGGGAAGTCGGCTGCGGCTGCAAGAGGGGGGAACAGGAAGAAAAAGGAGTAAACAGTAGAGGAAGAAACGGTTCACAATGAGAGGAAGAATAGGTAACAAACACGAAAAGCGTGTACCTAAGGTAAAAACAAATAAGTAAGTGGTGAATTAACCGAACGAGCAGCCAAGTCTAATTAAACGAAACAGACCCAAGCACACTAAAATCTATGCGCATTAATTTTGATATATATTTACAACTGATACTTTTGAATAGGTATATGATTTTTCCAGGACTTTGGTATTACAGTATTACTACACATTACTGAAACATTCAAAACGTAGTGTTTTAATTTAAAAATAACGATTATTAGTTTTCACAGACTGAATCAGTAAAAAGATTTCCGGAATTTGTATATTAAAATTCATACAGAGTTTATTAAAGACGCAGAAAGTAAATAATAACAATTACACTAACCTAACACCGTAAAATTAATACACTTTTCTATGCCAAATTTCCGTTTTTTTTTTTTTCATTTAAAAATACAATCTGTGCATATTAATTTGAATACGCTGATAAGTGTTGCGATATTACTGAACGATTATTAGACATTTGAAAAGCAGTGCATTGATTTTCAAACGACAATATTAAAATTCATAAACGGTATCTGTAAAAAGACTTCCTGCACTTTCATATTAATTTTAATACAGATTTTTTTTACAGTGCAATGTAAGAAGGCAAAAATATTGGGAACAGAAAATAACAAAAGGAGAAGATGAAGAACAGTGGCCTAAAATGAGTTGCGGTAACGTGGAGAGGGAGGTAAATAAAGGGTTCAAAGAAGAGTCGTACAGACTATGCGGGAAGAGGAAAGGAAATTTAGAGCATATAAGGCAATGTGAGAAATTTAGGAAAATGATAAGTAGAAATGTGTGGATGAACGTGGATGAACTCTTTATAGAAACAAAGAAGCAGATAGGATGGAATAAGTTACTAAATGGAGACATTAAGCCTGTACTATGTCAACACGTGAGAATGTTCGAGGAAAAAGTGCGGACCACAGAAAATAAGAAGTAATAAGGATACAAGATGATAATTTATAATGGAAATGTAGTAACAGGGGAAAAAGAGAGTTATGTAAACCAAATATAAGATTATATGTAGATGTAAGAGAAGAGAGATACATTTACGTGTGGAAAAATTTGCACATTTTCATCATTTTTTTAAAGGATACAATTCTTCACCTTTGTTAGGACTTAGGGTATGCTTTATTTCTACCTTTGGGTTTTACATGGCATTTTCCTTTCAATCGTTAAAATTGGCGGAGGTATGGTACGGTCTTCTAAACCGCATTTTCAAAACTAGCGTGACGTATAGCTAAAATACTACTCGACCGATTCTGATAAAAATTGGTATATATCTGCCTAACCTTATTGTCTAAAACATGATTCTAAATATAAGAAAAAGTATTTACTTATTGCAAAATGTAGCCATTTTTTCGGAAAGTTCAATCTTTTTGTTTCAAAGCGTACCATTTCATCGATTTTCAATATTTTTCATTTTTTATTGGTTCATATTTTGCATATCGGTGTTAGTGAAAGAGAAATCTTCGCTGATTTTTTTTTTCGGATCAATCCAACATCAAGCCAACATCCGCCGCAACCCAGTTAGAAAACCGTGTCACACATCCACCATTTTTAAAACTTATCATAAAAAATACCATGTAACAGCCAAAAGTATTAATAAACCATAACCCAAGTCTCAAAAATGGTGAAGAAATCTTTCCTTCAAAAAAGAATCACGAAAAACAGCAATTTTTTCCTCGCCTAAAGGTACCTCCCCTCTTAAGATGGAATGACACCTCATCGCGGTCGGTATAGTAGAACAATTATAGATACCCAAAAATCTCTGAAACGGCTCTTCAGATCCCGTCGAAACTTTGCCAAACGACGTTAAATAGATAGACGAACAGGTGTCTGCCCCTCAAATTTTCTGAATTTGCGAAAAAAACGTAGATTGGCTTTTCATAAGCCAATCTACATTTTTTTAGAAAATTTTCTGAATTTTCGAGAAAAAAATGTAGATTGGCTTATGATAAGCCAATCTACGTTTTTTTTTTCTCGAAAATTCAGAAAATTTGAGGGGCAAACAGCTGTTCGTCTATCTATTTGACGTCGTTTGGCAACGTTTCGACGGGATGTGAAGAGCCGTTTCAGAAATTTTTGGGTATCTATAATTGTTCTACCATACCGACCGCGATGAGGTGTCATTCCGTCTTAAGAGTAGTATAAGAGAGACCTATGTAAACGTTGTAATTTGATGTAATATTCTTAAGCCCAAGAGGCAAGAATGGCTAAATAAATCTATATCTATGGATATAGATTTATATTATCAAATAAAAATGTATATAAAAATATCTACAATTATACAATAATAGTAAATATATCTGTAACAATAACAATAATACAACGACAATTTTTTTTTCATTTATTGTTGAAAAATTCTGCGATTCTCGTCGCTCGGTGAAAAAAAAAATCGACGAAAAGACCCGACGAATATTTCCGATATTATATTGCATTTTATCTTGCAGACGGAGGACAATTGATTCGTCTTCTGGAAGCGAGAGACTCGGAATTTCGTGCATCCCGTCGGAATTTTTGTATCTTCGTTTTGTCATCGGCGCGCTCAAGGCTCATGCTGAATGCACGTGGCTCGAAACACGCTAAGATAAGACGTCCGGCACCACCATTATCGCCATTATGAGGCCCTGCACCTCGAAATCGGGTGTCCTCGCTATCATTGGTCTAGTCCTAATCGTCGTTGGAACCGCCTTTAGTTTTTTGTGGCCCGAAATCTTCCGAGCTATTCTCAATAAGGTAACACCTCGTGATGCTTAACATTTTTTTAATTCAATTTTTTAGGAGAAAGACGGCAAGTATTCTGATGAGATTTTGCTGTCTCTCTGCTAAGCTGACGAAGCTGTAAAATCAATACTGAGACAACAATGCATAAAATAATGCTATAATAATAACTATATCAGTAATAATAAAAGGAACCAACGAACAATTTCTTGCATCGAAAGCAATGCTAAAAAATCTTGTTTTTCGTCCAGTTATAGATCGGTCGTATAGATAAAATTATTATTATTATTATTATTATTATTATTATTATTATTATTATTATTATTGTCATATGTATTCTTTATGTTCATATAAAATTTAATCACATTTTTTATTATATTGAGTTAATTCTCCAAAACTATATATTGTCAGTTGGAGTGATTTTTTTTCAATTCGAACAGACAACTTACTTGAAATAATTCAGACAATGAAAACAATTTCATATAATGATAATAATTATTATTATTATACTTGAGGAAGAGGAATAAGACTTATGATCATTATTACTATTAAAAAGAATTCTTTATTTCAAAATATTTCATTGCTCCGTGCAACGAACTTACTATTACTTTTAATTCTCCTTTTTTTCTTATGCTTTTGTTATTATTGTTATTGATTTTTTTTTCCAAATAACACAAAAGACACGTATTAAGATTGACCTCCGCATTAGGTCGAATTGCAAATGAATAACCAGCCTCGTAATCGATTTAATTAGAGATGCTGGCTTGTATTTTAATTCGCCCACGCTAAATCACTTCATTTGATTCAATTGGGTAATATTAAATCGACAAACCTTCGAACGATAAATTTTCAGGAACTTCCTTTGTCACCCGAATCGAGGAGTTTCGAGATCTGGAGGGACACCACGGATATCCCGGTTAACATAGATTTTTTCTTCTTCAATTGGACGAATCCCGAAGAGTTAAAAATACCGGGAAAAAAGCCAAATCTTGTGCAAGTTGGTCCTTACGCTTTTGTGTGAGTAAAAAATATTTCAAGAACCTCATTCGACATTGCATTCGAATAGAATCTGTGGTTCGCCTCTCTGGTTTTTCCCAATGAGGAGAATTTAAAAATTTATTTTACATCGAAGTTCAATCTGATTTTTTTTAAGCAACTGGATTTATACATCTTCAATTTATTTTATATTGGTTGAAATTTAATTGGCATCAGTTCGGAATTTTCTTAATTAGATTTTGATCATTTTTAAAACTAAAATCCGAAACATTTGTCAATTATTTTACGTCGTTTCAATCGAGTGGTTCAAATTCAAGTGTTATAACATTTCATATAAACTATTTGAACGTGTCACGTTTCAAGAATAATTGTATTCTTTTAATCAGTGCCTTTAAAAGTTTCTTACTTCGAAATATAAATAAAACATTTTTACTCGGCGTTTAAACGGCGTATTGTGAAACGGCGTTTTTTAGATCACCATTTATCGAGGCGTCGTTCAAACTTTTTAGGAACCTTTTCGCTTCACTTTTTTACAGATCATGGATAAACCGCATGGATACTGGTTTTAGAATATTTATTTAAAATAGAACCGGTTCACACTGAATACATCGCCTACCAGTTAAAACTGAACTTTTGAGCCCGAAAAAAAAACTTGAGCGTGCCATTTCAATTTTTTGCACCCATAACTTTTGTCGAATTTATTTTTTATCAAGCCAGTTTCATACTTCAATTAATAATTTATTCCGGCAGATTCGGAAAAAAGGAATGTTACGTATTTTTGAAAAATCTGCATACATATATATAACCGTGCAATAATTAAATTTGGACATCAAAACCATGGACATATATTCGTATATAAATTATAAACTACAAGAATAGTACAAAATTATAAATAATTTAATAATTAACGAATTGTACATTTAATTCATAAATAATGTATTTACTTGTATTCTTAATAATACAATGGATATTGGTATTTATTATTTTTATATACATATATGCGACTCTACATTATTTACGAAATGTCAAAAATAGATCTGGTTATTTTTAATTTTTTTAGGAGGAAAAGACTTCATACGTTTGCTCCTCAATTGTTCAATTTTCGCTATTGTCGTAATCACGGATTTATTGCTGACATCAAAGCTAGTTATTTCATCATTGAAGTAGGTTCATCCCATTATTGGGAGCGCTAGTTCTATATCCGTATGATATATATATATATATAAGCGTGGACGAAGACGTTTATGTAACTTGTTGCAAATGAAAAAACCGTTCGTACAATTGCATCACTCAATATTTTATATAATCCTCGCTTATAAGAAACGATTTTCCAAGGGAAAAAATTTACACACCCCCAAAAATACCGTTAATCGATTTTTTTAAATTTGATTCAATTAGCGTCATCAGAATTTGGCCACAGAAATGTCTTGGAAATTTTTCAGCGAAATCGAGGCTAAATAAAGTAGGAAAATTTAATTTTAAGGAGACAACATTTTCATTGAAATTAATCAAGTGGAAAAATGCAAAAACATTGATTTTGAAAAATGACATCGAGAAAGCGCTGAAGGATTGTAGAAAAACCTTTAAACAAATTAAGAAAATTGATTTTCGTTCGGATTAAATTAATTTGAATTTTTTGTGGTTCTGATGGATAAAAAAATCAAACGATTTCTGATCTTTTTCAATCTACTAAAGATATTTTTAAAAAACGTTCGCGGAAAATTGTTTTCCTTATATTTTGGATAAAATTATAAATCTGAGGAGGTGGAAAAAAATTAATTTTCCGCTCCCTTTACGGCGACGCGAAAAGAATAGCCGAAATGTTTTCATTCTAGACACGATCGGAAAAAATATATATTCGACTGAATTTAATCGTTAGATAAAATGCCAATATGGGCCGGTGTTAATTGTATTTTGTAACGTTGAATCTCAAGTGTTCTCGGGATGCTCGCAACGATATTATTGATATCATGTTCCCTCTACTCATAACCTTCATTACTGCAATCTGATACGAATCTGCGAAACCTCAAAGACATGATACGAAGCCTAGCACGTGGGCTGCTTGATATAAAAAGTCTAGAAAACAACGTCGGTTATCAGTGATACTGGCTCTTTTTTGCTGTAGCCGAATTGATTAAACCAGAGATGAATTTTATATCATATTTGGAAAAAATAAAAAATTGGATCCAAATTTATAACAATTATTATTAAAGAAAATATTTTGGAAAATTGATTGAAATATAAAACAATTATGATTAAAGGAAAGATTTTCAAAGAATGGTACCAAGTTTATAAAAATTATGATTGAAGAAAAGTTTTTCAAAAATTGGGTGCAAATTTATAATAACTGTGATTAAAGAAAATATTTTGGAAAATTGATTGCAAATTTAGAACAATTATGATTAAAGGATCATAATTTGTTACTTATTTATAAGCAATTTTTCAAAATCATTTTCCTCAATCTACTTCCGTACAGAATTTTCAAATCATAATTATCATGAAACTCAGCAGAGATTTTTAAATGATCCCTAGTTACATGATTAAACGAACTTCGAAGAGGTTAATTCGTAGTATGCCTACTTCCTGCTAATATCTTCACACAATTTAAAGCGTGCACCGTCTTTTTTTTGTTGCCCCGGTATTTGGGTATTGATTATGTGTCATTCGTCTTTACGGTACTGCTATAACCTTTCTTAGGGTTTAATACTCAAGGTATTAAGGAAGGGTTAGGGTGGGCTTGATCTATTTAGAAAAGGCGCTTCATACAATCATGATAGAACTTCACTTACAGGTAAGTTCGTTTAATAATGTAATTCTATTTCGAGCCTCTTCTTCGAGATCAATTCGTAGATGTTCAAGGTTATTATGGGGTAAAGTCAACATGTTGTCACCGAACTGATTTTTTTTCCGGACCCTTTGCTGATACATCGTGGGCTAAGTACATACGCTTATGGAAAACTCCCGATCATTTTTCAGTACATTATTAATATCTGCTAAGTGAATGTTACACGGAGCTGAGCAGATAGGTACGGTTTGACTAATTATCGGACCCTTGGCACCGTGAAAATGAGGATTCACAGGACCGTTATAAAATGATTAATGTTTTTGATAGCGAATTTGTGCGAAAGTCAAACACACAACACATCAAAATGTGCAATCATGTCAACGCCAGTAGACGGCACAAATGCTACCTATCTTATCGGTATTCAGTAATTATGCCCGGAAACCTCAAACGACTCGGTCAGGATAATTGACAACGAAAATTATTGTTGTTATACTTGTATAACTTTTTGTTATACTTGTGTAATACTTATTCCCTTCATTAGCAATAATTACTTAATATTAATTTGATAACTATGTTCAGAAATTATACATTTCCAGGCAAAGACAAAATGACGCGAATTTTTTTTTCAGACATACATGTTTTTTAGAATATCGGAAAATTGTTGAAGTTTTTGATTCTTCGAGATTATAGACAGCTTTAGTACACACTTTTTCTTTTCAGCGGAGTTTTTTTTACTCGGACCGATATTCATTTCTGACAGTTCCTTGGGCCGATATTGAGGTTACGAACGGGGCGCATATGTCTCTAACTTCGCGACACTTCTGCCAACCTGGACATTATGATATACCACGATTTACGCCGTTGCCAATTTGTTTCGCGTTAATCGAGGGAGAAAAAAATATATAAAATAATTATACAAAGTAATGAAAACACTTAATGTAATCACCGAATGCTTAAACATGGATATTTTTACAAACAGATGTAGAAAATAGCCCGAAAACGCACGTTTAATATGATGATTATTTTAAAGCTAACAGTTGGTAACAGTCAATCGGTTCCGTGCATAAGCATAGGGCGCTCCCCTTGTGCTTCACCCTCGACGGCTAAACCCCATAACAACCTTTAAGTTAGTAACGGCCGATTTCTGCAGTCCCTGTCTACAGAAGACAAATTTTGTAACTAATAGTATTATTTTTATTATTCCTCCAAAGCAGAATAATGAGCTTACATTCGCAAGATCGATTCCGCAAATGGATCTCTTTCCGGACCAATCGATAATTTGTAAAACTTTGCAAAGGTTTGAGATCTTTCAGCCCACCCTGCAGCTTTTCGAATGCCTTCTACATTAACGTTCATACTACGTGCTGCCGAAGTGGATGCATGTCTTGTACTATGAGCTGTAAAAATGTTCTTGTCAATGACGTTGAGGGTATTTTTTACCCAACGCCTAAGTGTTTGTTTATTTGTTGTGTGGCCTTGTGAACGATATGAACTACGAAAATTGCTCATTACGCAAACTTTTGGTTCTCTGAATATGACGAATAGTCGTTGATGCCACATGCATTGAACGATTGTTATTATAGAATGGTATTATCAGATTTGGTTGCATTCGTTATCTCTGAAGTTTTCATTCTCTGCGGCGCCTTAATCTCTATTCTACTTTCAATTTCTATTACATGTCTTATGTCAGTGAGTGATAATGTCTGAATTTTCTTAACTGTCACTAAAGCTGAAAGGGTGGTTATCTTCATTGTTAGTCGTATCATCGTTCGGCCATTTAGGCACGTTTTATGACCAGTTTTGGGTCCCATGTAACGTCATATTTCGGTTTCGCTGGGCGCTGTTTTGAGATGCCTCTAAACAACATCTTCACTTTTTGGTTCTGACCAATTTCCTGGTACTGAAGAAAGGAAATAGCTGACCTGATGCAATTTAAGGAACTGTATGCGCCATTCCGAAATTCTCGTGCAAGGAAATCTAGTATGTGAGGGATGGACTTTGTCAATGGATCAATTTCTTTCTAATCTCAATTGTTTCTTCAAAGATAGCTTTCAATGTAAATGTCCTGCCGATAGGGTTTCGGCAACCAGGGTAATACGTTTCCATTGCGGGTGTCTTCCTATTCGATTGACGTAATGGGTTTATATTTGGATGAAACACAATCGGATCCGATTGTCTTTAGAATCCGAATATGGGAAACCAGGATTGTGTTGTCCACAACAGAACTACTAGTATACCCGTAGGACCCTCAGATTGGATTATTTTGTAAGACTTTTAAGATAATAGCGAACGGAGGAAACGTAGAAAAGAAGAAGGGTTCCCAATTAACAGCCCACGATTCAGGATCCTTAACCCTTTGCGGCATAGTGTAACACTGGTGTTACACCTAATTCAATTTAGATTATGACGATTCAGAACTGTTTTTTAATTAAATATGGCGGTATTAAATGCGTTTCCAGGTTCCTAGGACTTTAATAACTACTAAAACATACCTATTAAATTTTTATTTTTCACGTAGCGGGTGTCATCAATAACGAAAGGGCAAAAAACCTGCACGTGAAGAAAAATGTATGCTTCAAAGGGCTAAACCATGACATATATTGTTTGCATTTACAATTCACTCTGGTTGTGAAAGGGTCAATGTCGGGTTTACCCAATTGTCTTTCTATAACTCGAAATGCTGTATTCGATAGTTCCCATTCGTTTCAGATTCTCATGTTCTGGACTCAAAATCCACTATAACATTATCTTTCGAGGCTATATATAACGCAGATTCATATGTTTCTCTTCTCCCACCAAAAACAAATGTTTTTCGCTAATTTACTCGAGTCTCGAATTTAAATGCCGCCTATTCGGTTAATGTATGCGATTGCGGTAGTATTGCCTATTCTGAGCAGGACATCGCAATCGACGAGATTTTCGAGAGAAGGCTTACTGTAGCTCCAAATAATTGATACGTACATTTCGTTCTATCTTATTCCAGTAACCGTGAGCTCTTACGTCATTTCAGCATGCTCCTCATCCTGTCCCTGAAGAATACGAAAAAAATCGAGGGTGAATACCCAAATATGCCATGCCAGGCTTCGGTAGTATTATCGGCCAGGATTATTGTAAAAATATATGGCGCGGGACTAAGCCCAAAAGGTATACAGACAAACTCGTAGACATCTCAAACGAAAATAAATTTTTAATGTTCAGTGTCTAAGTCCCCTGTTGGGATGAGATAATTGGCGTTTAAGGTAGTTCTGTAGGTACCCAAAAGCCAAAAGTTTCGATCGAAGCGTATAGTAACATCCAAGGCCTGTACGATGCTGTTGGTTGTACATTTTGGACAGAGCTTGTACCCTCTATATGTCCCACTCATTCGCACCTCATGCATAGATAGGTCTCATACTCGTATAGAGAGCGGCGCTGTAATCGTGGCAACAGCGCGATTTTCTTGCAGTCACAGCGTTGAGGTTCCTAAGATCTGTCTTTTGCTAAATATTTTATATAAATTAAAAAAGCGTGAAAATATCAACCCAAATGCGATACAAAGGGAAGTTTACAAGAAAAACGGCGCTTGCTAAAAGACTGAAAGCTGTGGCAGCCATGTGTCAAGCAAATGCGGCTGAACGCGATGAGAATAACCATAACCGCAACGATCAGCAATAAAAATTCGCTGTCGAAGGACGTCGGATCGTGGATTTACAACGTCTTGCCGACAGTTTAAATTGTATTCGCTGTAACAAAGACAAATACATGCATAAATTGAACTAAAATTTGTTTGCAGAATAAATTTATTTCACATTCGTCTCGGAATTACTAGAACTCGGGAAAAAAATACGAGTTCCCAGACCACGCGCCGAACAGCTGGCTGCAGCGTACACTGTTGCCATTCCGTTACAGATGGTTGGGCCCGAGTTCGGTGTGGTATAAAATTACCACTTTTCATAATTCGATATCTCCGAAACTAAACGGTCAAAGTTTGTCATTTTTGTTTAAATCAATCCCACAATAGTACTGCGTACACGTGTGTTTTTACACACTCCTATCGGTTTACGTGTTAGGTATAGGGATCGCGTACAAAAATACCCATATTCAATTGCAATTATCTCGTGAACTAACTGGTGAATCGAATTGAATTTTTGGGCATCAATCCGTGAAGGTCATGTCTACACCATACTTAGATTTCAGCCAATTCCTATGATTTGACCAAAACTACAGAAATACCGTGAAGTACGATAGTGGCTATGGAATCATTTTTTACAATTAGTTTCGTCACCATTCTCGCGTCTTATAACTTAAGACGGAACAACACCCGAAGCAAAACTTCGACGCAGCCCCAGCTCGTGTCAGTACGGCAAAACTCGTTTGATTGTGAGATGCTGCTACCTACCCGTAGATGTCACAGCGCCTTCTTGCGTCGAGGCAAACATTGATTCGTCTGTGTCAGTGGGCATTCGCTACGTCAGGCGCGCGCGGTTGAAGATTGTGTTCTTCCTGCACGCTGTCCCTTCGCATCGAGGCCACACTCCGTGTGGGTATATGCACGTATACACCTACGCGTTGACCCAGGGTCAGTGGGGGCGAAGAATTTGGTTTTCTTTCTCAACGCCGACTCCGCCCCAAATTCGAGATTTCGAAGGATCTCAATTTCGTGGCAAAAGTTCTTGCTGGCGGCTCTCGCTTTTGTGCAGCGAGATAATTATTAATAATTAATTATTTTTACAAATTACAAAATTTTAAAACATTTTAATTGTCTGGCGCTTCGAGCAAATTCGAATGCCGCAGCAATCACAATGCTGGTGACGCGCTGCAAACCACAGCCGTGAAAGTAATGCAAAAATAATTGTTCGAATATATTTAATGCACTTATTCTCTACCATAATTGTCATCGGTAGGTGCGTTACTTTCTATACCTCTCACAAGGGGATGACGCCAATCGGGACCCACCGATTTTGCCCAAACTGCTTGGGTAGGAAGTGGGTCCCCACTTAACGTTCCTAAAATATTTCGCCTGAGTGGGCCATCGAAAAAGATAAAACGCTCTCCAAAGATTTCCGAGCAGAGCTTGAGGGATATTTTTTGAACCATTTCCAAGTTAGCGTCGTAGCGCAATGGTCAAGCGCATTGCCTGTCACCCCGCTGGCTTGGGTTTGATTCTCGCTACTACCATTTTTTTTTATTTCTCGCAATGTTCAACTGTTTATTGTATAATTTAAATATATTCAAGCAGTTAATTTATATAATTAGGAGAAGTTTTTAATGAAAGTAAAAATTCCGAAAATTCTTGCAATTAATTATATACGCTGCTTATTATTCATCATCAGAAATAATAGGAAATGTTGTCATTTTTGTGTATTGAAAAAAAGTTGAATTTTTTTCGTTTTACAAATTCTCGTTTTTCGTGAACGAGGAAAAGCAAATTTTTTCATCTAATAAGTAAAACAATCGTCGTAAAAAACTATGACGACATTTCTTCAATTTTCTTTTCAAATTAAAACCTTTGATAATTCGAGCCACGGGGAAAAATAGGAGCAACTTCACGCTCAGCATACTTTTTGTGGACACTATCATCTTGAAAAAAAGCCTAAACATAATAGTGGCGGTAGTTATCCCCAAACATATCGTAACTTTGGTAATTTAAACAATAAACGCCTTTCCGACATTGTGTTACGTGCATATCTCACAAGAAAAAAAAATCACTTTGAAAGGCATACTTTGAGCTTTCCGGAAGTCCCCTTCAAATTCCCGTACGATGATTGCTTAATGAGATATTGGTGATGAAAGTCTAAAGAGTCGTTTTGGCTTTGCTAGCCCCTAAATTTCTGACAAATCATCGTACAGACTTGGTTCAAAGCTCAAAATGAAGAGGGAGATCCAAGCGAAATGGGTTTGATTGCGTCGTTAATGAAACAAATTTTTCCCTGTCTGTAGAGATTTCGGGAAAAAAATAAAACATTTTTCCTTTGCGACGTTTCTTTTGATTTATTAATAATGAAGGGACACACAAATTTTATAACTAAGAGCCCCAAAACTAGAGATTCCAAGCTTCAAAATGTTCCTTTAAATTTTCTATTACGATGATTTTTTGCGGAGATAGAGCAACTTGAAAATCACTGAAAAGGGCCGGTAATTTTTTTTGCTGTTTTATTTGTTGTGAGTAGTGTATAACAAGTCAATGATGTTGAAGTTTGCATCGTTGGAATGCAACAAAAATGAATTCTTAAATGCTCAAATTAATTTTTGGTGGGTTCAGCCTGTGAAAATCATTCTAATGTTTTTACACATTTTGATTAGAGATTTACGACCTCAATTTGCAAAAACCAGACTCTCTATAACAATACAAATAAAGTAATGGGAAATATAATTACATACATTTCGATCGTACTTGAAATATTTTTGTAGTCAAATTCTGGTCTCCTCCTCTTGCGGTCT
Source organism: Ophion slaviceki (assembly GCA_944452715.1). Classification (NCBI taxonomy): domain Eukaryota; kingdom Metazoa; phylum Arthropoda; class Insecta; order Hymenoptera; family Ichneumonidae; genus Ophion; species Ophion slaviceki. Next base: position 45,664,761 of record OX101788.1, on the reverse strand, counting down.
CACAATTCAATTTTTGTTTAAAGCATTTTAACTACTCGATAATTTCCCTACTTCTGCGTCTAAACATTGCGAATACATTACAGAACAATGTGAACAAGCTCAGCATCGGTTGTTCTATGAATAGTCATAAATGTTTGAGAAAAAACACATTTAGTGTCGTAATGATAAATGGATTGCTTTGCGTCAGCACTTATACTAGGTGCGCAACTAAGTTTCCGGTTTTTTTTTACCAATAAAAAATCGACAATTTCAAGACAAATACAAAAAATGGTTCATTCGAAGTATTGTCCCTCGCTATTTACACATTTTTGGTTACACACTTTGGACCAAAACCATTCGTCCATCCAATTTTGTACTGCATCGTAATTGGCCAAGTGTAGCCCACCCAAGCCATACGCCATCGACCGGAACAAGTGATAGTCTGAAGGGGACAGGTCTGGCGAATACGGCGGGTGCGGTAGCAGATCCCATTTCAGTGTTTTTATGGGGTCCTGGACGATGGAACTGCGACGGCATGGAGCGTTGTCGTGCTGCAATATCACACGTTCGTGTCTCGTGTCCCATTCTGGCCCTTTTTCGAGGAATGCGTGGTTCAAATTGATCAGTTGTTGTCGGTAGCGATGCCCATTGACAGTTTTTCCCGGTTTCAGCAGCTCATAGTACATGATTCCTTTCTGGTCCCACCAAACGCAGAGCAGTCTTTTTTCTGAAGCGATTTGGCCGTGCCGTCGATGTTGACGCTTCGCCAAGTGAAAGCCACGATTTTCTGCGTTTGGGTTTCTCGAAATATATCCATTTTTCATCGCCAGTAACAATTCGATGCAGGAAACTCTTTCTGTTCTGCCGCAAAAGCAAAATTTCGGAAGTGGCTCTTCGATTTTCCATTGTCTCTCAGTCAACTCATGCAGCACCCACTTTCCTTCCTTATGAATTTTTCCCATGGCGTTGCAACGTTTGCAACGTTTCGGAATACATTGCCGAGTCACATTTAATGCCTCGGCAAGTTGATCTTCTGTTTGAGTGTCATCTTCATCCAATAGAGCTTGCAGATCGGCGTCCGCAAATGTTTGCGGGCTTCCCGAGCGCTCCTTGTCCCCAGTCTCAAAATCGCCACTTCTGAACCGCTTGAACCAATCTTGACACGTTGTTTTTGATGGTACATGTTCGCCGTAGGCCTCCTCAAGTAACCGACGTGCTTCAGCTGCTGTTTTTTTAGGTTGAAGCAGAAAAGCAATGCTTCCCACAAATGCTGTTTATTTGGCACAAACTTTGACATTTTCGAGGTTAGAAAAAAGGTCGTTGTGTTGGGCTATTTGTTTATATTATGACTGGGTATTCTTAACAGATGTCCAAGCTATAAAGACACCCAATTTCATACCTGTATGCTGACTACATGTGTCGCTAGCCCCATCCATGTGTGAAAGCCGGGAACTTAGTTGCGCACCTAGTAACTCTGTGTACGGATAGAAATTAGGAAAATCTCACCTTTTGCTGTACTCGCAACCGTGTGCATGCGTGTATAAGTGACGCAAGCAATTATTCGTTACACTTTCACCACTGTACTGTCGATATGAAAAACTCTGCGTAACATTTTACAACTTTTTTAGGAGGATTCAGTGACAAGTTTGATAAGCAGTCGGCCAAATTATTCGCCTTCTCACTGCTTGTTAAACTTGTCGCCTTGTTCAGCACCCAGACAAATCTTCTGATGATTCACTGAATCTCTCTAGAGAAAGTTTTCGAATATTAGAGTTTGTCGAATGGACAGTCCCGTAGAGAAAATCTAACGGAACATTGCTTCCATCACTTGTAATTCTTCGCATGAACCTTATTGCGAGTACAGCGAAAGGTAAGTTTCGCTCAATTTTTATACACGAACAAAGTTTCTTTGGTTTACATGGTATGGGGATTTGTTCTCGAAACAAAAGTATCTCCAAGTGCCAATACTTCAATATCTAACTCCGTCTCATTAAAATTGTCCGGCTTCGCCACTGCGGTCGGCGTCGGCTTGTGTCCGGTCTGAGCATTCTCGACAGAGATTCGGTGTGTGGCGCCCGTACGGTTTCTTCTGCGACTGGTCTTTCTTCCCCAATGTCTACAAGCACTTGCTGATCATTAAGAATTCGTTCGATATTTTGTGAGATCCCAATATTTTCTTTAAAGTCCTCCTGATAGTATTTTTCTCCATTCGAGTTGTCAAAGAATTTTTCCTCTGCGTGTCTATGCGGTGCAGGATCACGGGAGTTTCTTTCCCAATTCCTCGGTGTATCGCCTAGTCATAGAGAATGGTCTCTTTTCAGTTTAGAGAAACGGGCGGCGTCAAATCAACTCATGATCGAATCATTTTTGAGGGTTTTCGATACCGCCACACATTCTTCTATTCAACGTGTGTTCTTACCGGCACAAAAAAAAGAATTACATATAATCAATCCCAAAATACCAGGGCAACAAAAAAATGATGGTGGAAGCTTTACATCATGTAAACATATTGGCATGAAGTAGGAGTACTACGAATTGATCTCAAAGCAAAGGCGCGAAATACAACTGAATCCATGTTACAAACTGTTTTTTTTTCGAATCCATTTTTTAATCGTGATTATTACAAATTAATTGATTATTTATAACTTAGTAAAATAAAAAAAAATGTTTCTGCAGCTCATTTTCTAATGATGATTATCATTCATTTTTATCGAAATAATAAAAAAATTCTATGCAAACCCTTTTCACGATAAATTTGTTATCGCAATTTCTATTGTTGTTTAACTCTTCCTCGACACACTGGGTCATTTTGATCCAGACGAATTTGCAATAATATGCTTACTTGCCCAAAGTTGAAAGTATTCAATATTTTTTTACAACAATTCAATTTAATATTTTCCGAATTTTAATCATACAGACATGTTAAGAAATGTTTAAAGTTTATCCCGGATTTTTTGCAATAAAAACCGACCGAAGGATTTTTAAGTGCAGGTAGATGAAATACCATCCGGGTCAAATTGACCCAGTGTGTCAAAGCCGTGGCCACATATAAGTGTGTCAAGGAAGGGTTAATAATTTTATAATTCAATTGATCCATTTTTGTTGAGCCCTAGGTGGCAATGATTATTATAAAATGTTCCAATTATATATCGAGGAAAAAGAAAGTGTTTTCGACGCGAGACAAATTGACAAGATTGATCGGGCAATTTTCTGTGCATTTGACTCGCAAGAGTGATCAATTATAGACGCAAGATTGGCCTAGACAATCCGAGAGCAAGGTCATCGGGCAGATTTCAGCCGATAAACTTAACGACAATAGGGAAGCAATTGTTAACCCCTTAATATCGTCTCGTCAATGCGTTAATGCGGCGATTTGGTTACAGGACTTGTACTCGCGTGGGACGAACTAATGCCGAGGGCCTCGCTTATTAAACAATTAACTAATTAATTATTTCCTCGTGAGTACACAGTCGAGAGACTTGAAATAACGATTTTATTTGTGCACACAGAAAACATTTATTCTTTGCATTATCTGGAATCTTATAGACTTGGATATTTTTATTTAAATTTTAGATCTGTACATATATTTGGACTTCAAAAAACCTTTTTTAAACTTGGAATATGCTAATCATATTCAGTATAAACAATAACAACATCGAAACGTTATGCATGAATTATTGAAAACATAATCTAACAAATACTCGACATTACATTTATTTTACATTCAATTAACTGGTTAATTTTATCGTAAACTCATGATTAAAAAAACATATCCGAATATTTTTGAGTCACGCTTTTTCAAGTTTTTTTCATTCTTGCTACATTTTATCTTCAAACAATTTTGAAAAACTCCATATGTATACGAAAAATTAAAAAAAAAATTCTTATACCAAAGAATCCGTTGGCTGACTATTTCATACGAATATTCTTTTTTAAAAATATTTTCTATATATTTATAAATTGATGATTTTGATATACAAGTTCCCCTAGGTTTCTTACGTGTCGTGCGAACATTTCATCAACTGATTGTTGAGAATGAAAGGAAAACAATAAATATTACGAAGGTGCCTTTTTTGGCATACGATTTTTTTTTGTTTTTTTAATTCAAGGTTTTGAAAATATTAATGTTTCCTTTGACAATTTCAAAAACTGGTTCTTTCAAAATTCTTACATATTTGAAGAAATTAACAATCTTTTTTTAAATGAGAAAAAAATAGATTTTCGTCACTTTTTAAATGCCGATCGTCTCTTCCCTTTCTGGTTCGTCGAACTCGTACAGCGCACTTGCTCCATTTTTTCACCCAACTCGTAGGCGTTGCTCGGCTCCCTCGCAATTAAAGCGTTCATCAACTTTAATTCGTGAATCATTCGGGATTTCTTGTATTTTTTTACTGATCATCTCGACCATTCTGGCCTGTTAGTTAAAACGATCACTATTTTTATACTAATTAGCTAAAGGCAATGAATTAATAGACGCGTCATTAATTCAAGAAAAAATGATTATTAGTGTTGGCTAGTAAAAATTCCCCAACACGATTTTTAAATTGAATAATTGAATAAATAATTATAATGATTGACGACGATGAGATAAAAAAAAGATATTTCCGAGGACTCAAGAATGATGAATATAATTTTTTAAAATATGCATGTGAAATTAGAACAAAAATCGCCTAAGCGAGCCGCTCTCCAAATCTGGCCTTTTCGGCCAGGCTACAAATGCTTGTAACCCTCGGTTCTTTCAAAGCTTTGGGTGTCAGAAGCATGCTCCCCCAGAGGTTGTATCTTCCGATTAGTAATGCGGGGCAGTGACACAGAATGTGTACACTACTCTCCTCCTCCTCCTCGCATAGCCGGCATTCTCTTTGCTCGGTTAACCCGAGGTTCAATGTCCAGGGGACGCCGACTACCTGACGATTTAGGTTCACCTTTGTTCCCTTCTTCGCCAACCTTTCCGCCTCCTTATTGCTGCGGAACCCTAGTGACCAAGCATCCATATCAGGGTTACTTAATTCTATGCCCCTGCTGTGTTGATTGCTTGCATGCAGTTCCAGACCACCGATGAATCAACGTAGGGACTAGCGAGCGCTTCTATTGCTGTCCTGCTGTCGGAGTATACCAGGATACTTCGACCCTTGGCTCCCCGTGATAGGCACCGCCTCATACACTCATGGATGGGCAGCACATCACCTCGGAATACCGTTGCCAGCTAACCCGTTGGAAGACAGTCCTACGGTCGGTCCTAGGGTTAAAGACTCCCGCTCCAAAGCGGTCATTCTCTCCAGAACCATCCTCGAACCAAGAAGCGGCCTTCAGGTGGTTCTCTTAGTCTCGAGGTGCAGGTTCCAGTTAGGTTTCGGGTCTAGATAAACTCCAAGGTATTTAACTGCTGTTGAATATAGCACTTCGCTGCCGCCGAATCTGATTGAGCCGATGGTGGCAGGCTCATATTTCTTAGTGAAGATCATGGCGTGGATTTTTTGTGGATTAACCACTAGACCCTTTGCCGCACTCCAGGCTTGCGTGATTTGGAGTGCTCTGTCTATTAGCTCCTCTGGCTCTGGAAGGGAGTCGCCCCTCGCCATGATGGCTACGTCATCCTCGTAGCCATAGGTAGGCCAACCATTTGGTAGGCCAATCAAATATTTTTTATTTGATTCGCTTTTTATTTTATTTTATTTTTATTTGATTTCATGTTCTACTTTATGTGAGGCTTTCTTTATAATTTCTTGCCTTTGTCCATTTTGAATATTCGTGGTACTTTTTATTTCCGGAATAAATAGGACTTCGTGAGCAGGGCTTCATTCCATCATCCTGAGTAGGCCACGATTTTTCACATTGATGAAGCCTTGAAAAAACGAAGCACCGATCAGGCTTTGATTTTGTACCCTGATCAGGCCTTGGTCTTGTACCCTGATGAGGCCGAAGTCAGGGATTGTATTTCAAAAATGATCAGGGCTTGATACAAATTCCTGATAAAGGCTGGATAACAAAATCAGGATGCCTGATCAGGTCTTTATTGCAGCCGGAGCAAGATTTCTACCCGGGTATCAGTTTAACAAACGCTCCAGTGTTTTTAACACAAAGGATGTGAGGCTAATAGGTCTAAAGTCTTTTGTCAGGACATGTCCGTTTCTGCCTGACTTGGGGATAAACACTACGCTCATCCCCCTCCAGGCGTCCGGTACATGTTTATGAGCTATGCTAGCCCTGAGAATGTTTGTTAGGGGCCCTGTGATTTGTTTCAGTCCCTCCTGAAGGAGTGCCGGGAACGTACTAACGGGCCCCGGTGACTTGAATGGCTGGAAGGACGTAACAGCCCAATCCACTCCTTTGGGATGCACGACCTGCGCCACCAGAGACCATTCCCGAGGTGCGTGCTTTCCCCTCCTTTCCTGCTCCCTGCGAGCCCATTCCGCGCTCACTACTGACTCGAAAACCAGGGAAGTGTGTCTCCATAAGGAGATGTAAAGACTCCTCCATACCTTCCATGTACGATCCGCTTGGTCTTTTGAGGCAGCCTGCTATCCTGGCTGAGAATTTTGCCGAGTCTGGATGCGTCTGGGGCACCTTCTACGCTCGCACAGAATTCCCGTCAGCGTTTCTTCTCCGCTGAGACCAGTTCCCTGCTATACCTGCGTTGGAGGGCTCTAAAAGCCCCCCGGCGCTCAGGCTTTCCAGTTATTTTTGGCTTATTAAAGGCTTTTCTTATCTCCATCCTGAGCTGCGCCAGAGTCTCGTTCCACCATGGTGCTCTGGCTTACTCTCGTCTGAGCCTTAACGGGCAATTATCCTCGTATGCGTCTATAACAGCGTTCCTGAGTTGAGTTGTTGCTGTCTCTAACGCTTCTCTGTTGTGGAATCTGGTGGGAATTCTAGGTACCCAGGCCTTCAGAGCGCCCCGTACCCCTCCCAATCAGCCTTCCTGGAACTGCGGCGCCATGCGGCTGCCTGCGCATTTTGAAGGGACAGATGTATCTGCCTGTGATCTGAGCCCGAAGGTTCTTCCGAGGCCCTCCAGTTTTTGACCAGGCCCGCCAGTCCCTCCGTAGAGAAGGTTATGTCTATAACCTCCTGACATTCTGCGTTTCTAAACGTGGGTTCGCATCCTCTGTTCAGTATGTTTAGTCCGGCACCCATGAGGAAGTCGTGTAGGCTCTTACCTCTCCGGGTAACGTTTGAGCTCCCCCATCTATAATGGTGGGAGTTTGCATCACAGCCAATCAGGAGCTCCGGTCCTCTTTCTTCCGCATAGGCTACCAGTTTTCAAACATCTTTCTTTTCGGGGGTGGACGGGTGGTCGTCGGAGTGATCGGCAAATATGCTGAACCTATTAACCCCTCCATCGGCCTCCCGTCCTCAAGGTTCGTTTTTAGCGAAATTACCGTGAGGTCATCGGTACTCACCTGGGGCAGGAAAGTTGTGTCCAGTCCTTTGGTAGCGATGCACATCCTCGGTCTTTCACTTGATGGGGCGTTGAATGTCCTCCCGCATTCTCCCAAGCCTCTTATCGCTCTGTGCAGTGACCATGCCTCGTGCACCAGCGCTATCACCGTCTGCTTCGTTGCCATGCCCTGGGCCAGTATGGCCGAGGCCGCTTTGCGATGATGCAGATTTATCTGGATGATCGGCAGTCCGGGCATTTTCAATCCGGGTTCTCCTCATCCCCTCCTGATGCCGTCCCGGGCTTTGCGCCCCGATCCTTCTCGGTGACCTTCACGAGAGCGCGACCCAGCCCACAGAACGGTCTGAAGCCGCACTTCCTTAGAGCCTCCAGAAACTCATCCCCTACCAAGCATGCGAAGTGGGCGCTCTTAGCGTCCCTGCTTCCACTACCCTTGGCGACTATCCATTCTCTGGCTGCCAACCCCTCGCTTTGCCTGTCAAGGAGCTTCAGAGCTTCTTCAGCGGTCAAAGCTAGTTCCTCCACGTGGACTACCACCCGGTATCGCTTTGGCAGCTCACCAACTGGCAGCACGCGTAGACGGGTCTCCCCATGCTTTAATTCCGGGGAGAGGCCTTTAAGCCAGTCCCCGGTTTGCTCGTTCGCGAATGTGAAGACGCGTGCCCCGTTCCTTTCCCAAGACCCCGTGAAGGTGGGTGCTCTTGCACCCTCGGGTAATTCAAGGGTACGCTCTCTAATCAGTTTCCTGATGGTTTCCAGCTCCTTCGAGGTTAGTTTTCTTCTTGGGAAGCCCTCAACCATTGCCAGGGGACAAAGAGCTTTACCAGGCTCTTTGTCCCCTGGGCATATGAACCTTGATCTTGTGTCTTGGTCCTTTTGCTCTGACGATTGTCGGAGGGGCTGGGAGATCGTGCTCCGGCTTGTTGCGTTTAGTCACCCCTGCCTTCGCACTTCCCCTCCCCCAGCAGCCCGTGGAGAGATGGGTGCCTTACGGCCTTCCCTCTCCGCCGGGAATGGTTTTTTGTAGCGGGGTCTCGCCGCGCCACTGTATCTGAGCGGGTCTTTGGTTGGTCATGTACTTGCCCGGCCCCCGCCGGCACCGCTCCTTCCGGTTATGGGCTTCCTAAGGATGCTGTCTTCTGAAGGATCTCCTCCATCTCCTTGTTTTCGTTTTGAAGTTTTTATTGGCCCATTTTGTTCTCACGAGTAGCACGGTGGTACGGTCTTATTTACGGCGACCCCTACGATATCGTTCAATTTTTCATGTGTTATCGAAAAAAAATTTTAACTTTGAAACTTTTCATCATATTTCAACGAAACCTTTTGATTTATTTTAACAGAAGCATTTGAAAGAGGTCGAAAATGCGTGTTTTTACGTTTCAGGGAAAACCCTCTTTTATGGGTGGACTACCCCTGATGGACTACCCCTACTACCATTTCTGGTGCCCCCCTCCGATGTCGTTTAATTTTTGATATGTTATTCTTCATCGAAATATAGACGACACGTCATTTTTTAAGTGCGGAAAAACGGTTATAAGGGGTAAAATTCACCCTCAAAGTCGGACACCTATTATTATTTTTGCAGTTGCGCATATTTCTAATCGAGTTATTAATTGGAACCAACTGATGAAGGGTAATATTTTTGGCAAATAATGAAAATTGTTTTTTTTTTTCAATTAAACCAGAATGAACGTTTAGAAATGTATAGGAGTTGAAAGTTGAAACACTTTTATAACATAACGGTATTTTTGTATTTCAACAAAGCTATTTGTATTTGGCGGAGCTAAAAAACGCAGGAGATACCTGTTTTTTTCGCACAATCATCATTTAAGGTGCACAATCATGATTTCGCACATGTCATTTCACATATCATATTCCCATATCATAATACCATTTCCCCCCTATATGATACCATTTCCGGTGTCTCCATCCGATTTTATTCCGGTTGAGAGATGTCACGCCACTTTTTTTATCATATGAAGAATAATGTAAAGTTCCAGGATGAATAAATGTTGCAGTTATTCGCTGTTCTTGGTGTAAGAAGTCATTATGTTTGAAGCATTTTATTTTATGATTGCAGTACGTTTAATGAGTAATATAATTTACATTACTCTAGATGACAGGATTGTGTAAAAAAATAACAAGGGCTTGTTTTCATTACGATTTGAAACATCCGCAATTTTGTATTTGGTAAACTATGCAGTGGTAAGAGAATAATCGTAAGAATAAGCGACTCTATATGCATAACTTCTGTAGATGAATTGGTTCGAGTACCACAAAAAATCATTTAAAAAGCAAAAATTTGCAAGCATATTGGAAATTTCGTCGGAAGAGGATCAGGAAATGGAAGGGGTGGTTTTTGTACGAAATAAAACCGAATGTTCTTGAAACGATTGAGATAGTCAATTCTTACACGAAAAGAGCTTCGTAACGGTTAGGAAACTAGATTTAAGGAACATAATACAATTGAAATAGAAATGCGGTTGCACTCGTATAGGTGTTATTCAGCAGTTAAAAGAAGGTTTTCGAAAGAACGCAAAACGCTGCAACATCGTACCTTTCGTAGTATGTTCGAATGCAAATACTTTTATTAAAATGTAACGAACGGTTTTGATGGTATAACATTTTAGAACTTGCAACCCCCATAGGTTTCTAACAATTTATGCCGTTGAAACTAAAAGACGTCGATTTTACATTATTCTCCAAAAGATTACAAAATTGGCGTGATTTAAATTTCGATGATAAACAACATCTCTCAAACGGAACAAAACCGGGACACCAGAAATGGTATTATATAGGGGTAGTTTGCCCCTCAAACATCGATTTTGTGAAAAACAGGTATCTCTTACGTCTTCTAGTTCTGCCAAATACAAATAATTTTGTTGAAACACAAAAAATACTATCATGTTATAAAAGTGTTCCAACTTTCACCACCTATACATTTCTAACAGTTCATTCCGTTTAGAATGAACAAATTCAATTTTCATTTTTCGTCAAAAGCATTATCCTCCAGTTGGTTTTAATGAGATGTCTCGATTAGAAATATGCGAAACTGCAAAAATCATACTGAAGATGTCCGAGGGTGAATTTCACCCCTTAAAACCGTTGTTCCGCCGTTAAAGAAATTACGTGTCTTTTAGACTTCGAAGAAGAATAACATGTCAACAATTGTACGAAATCGGAAGGGACACCGGAAATGGTATCATACAAGGGTAGTCCACCCCTCAAACGAAGTTTTTCATGAAACGCATAAACACGTATTATCTACTTTTTTCAGCTCTCTCTCAAATGCAATTGGTTTCGTTAAAATATAACGAAAAGTTTTAACGTTGTACAAATTTGTCGACATACAACCCCTATATAGTTCCACCGATTCTCCCCCGCGGAATTGAAAGAAGTGCATTTTTAATTATTCGCCATAACCATTATCCTCCAATTGGTTTCAATGTAATATCTTGACTGAAAATATGCGAAACTAAAAAACGCACTCTGCGGTTTCCAACTTCAAGAGTTATTTTCACCCCTTGAAAACGTTTTTCCGTTAAAAAAAATACGCGTCTTTTAGATTTCGATGAAAAATAACATATAAAAAATTGAACGACATCGGAGGGGGACACCGGAAACGGTTTCCTTATTAGTATGTCTTTGCGAATGTAGTAATGCGTGAACTATCGCAGTACATTATGCATCTGCGATTCGTCGCAATTTTCACGTCAATCACAATCAGGAAATGTAGGCCATAAGATCGGGCACGCCAAGAGAGAGAGAGAGAGAGAGAGATAGCGCGACACGTACAGATTCTGTACAGTACCAGTCATTATGAATAATTTAAGCGAGTTGAACGCGTTCCTACCTACACTAATGGACCAAAACTTCCGAAGCTATGACTAAACGATTTATACGATGAATTTATTGCCGTCCGTATCTGCCACGTTGATTAAATAACCCTCGGCTTTTTTGCAAAATTAATTAATTAAGGGACTTTGGTTGGGCCAATTACAATTATTGAACAATTAATATTTTTGAAACCGTAGGGACGAGAATATCTAATTTTTTCAAAACCATTCATTTTATTTTAATTTACGCCAATTTCTTTTTTCAATAAAAGTCGGGTGGTGCATTTAGAGAAAAACAAAGATGGTACATTCGATATAATTTTTTTTTAACGTCGGGGCTAAAGTTATATTTTTTATGAAATTTTCAGTGAACAGTTCGAATAAAAAAAATAATTGGTTCAATATCAATTTACAGGGAAAAGAGACAGAAGGTTAACGTGACGTTTCATCCGGAGAACAATACGGTGAGCTACTTGCAAAGGAGAACTTGGCACTTCAATCCGGAACGAAGCAATGGGAGTCTCCAGGACAAAATTTTCCAATTAAACGTCGTTGCTGTGGTGAGTTAAAGTTTTGGAAGTGATCTGCTAATGGAAAAATCAAATGGATCGAACAGCTCGTTAAATCGAGTCAACCGGACTATTCTAAATAATTTAGGATAAAATCGAAAAATTGACTGAATTGAATCATTTATTGAATTTGTCGATCGGAACAGATTATCATTACAATTAAATAAATAACTGGACAGTGCATGAAGTAAACGTACAAATGAGATTTAAAAACAAAATCTTTATCATTATCACGAAAAAAAGACACGGAAAAATCAAAACAAATGATAGAGCGATTCGAAGAATTGAACAAGGCACACGAAAAAAAATCAATACTTCAAATTATTCATTTGAAGTCTCGATTTTACTTTGGGTGTCTTGTTCAATTCTTCGATTCGCTATATAATAATATTGAATTTGAAGTAAAAAGAATAATGATTTAAGAAAAAATTTTAAAACGTTAAACTAATAAAACGTTAAACTAATAATAAAGTTCCTCAAACTTGTCGACAGAAATTACGTTCTTCGATTTTTCCTATGAAGAGAATATGTTTTCTTTTTAAGTAAACCAAATATTTATGATCATTTGCGATTTATTTTTAGTTAACAATTAACGGAAAATATTTATTCTCATTGTCATTTAACGATTCTCGTAAAAAACTTATGCTGTCATCGGTAGTTAAATTTCCACAAAAAATGAAGACAAAAAACATTTAAAATTCGCCCCGCAAAAAGAAATTTAACTGTATAAAATGAAGTATACAAAAATTAACATGTATAGAAAAGTACATGTACAAATGTATAGTCAATAATAAACAAAAAGAAACGTGGTAAATATCACCCCAATTTTTTCGCGGTGGGGAAAGGAGCCGAGAGAAGTAAAGGAGACTACGTTATGTAGGCGATGGTAATGCACTCGTTCGTGTCGGCTTGCTCGTCTCAAATATGCCCCGAGGCACAGATATCAAGTGAATAATGAAGAATTAATGTGTCGCCCATTCATCTCTTGCGTCCAGGAAGTGTAACGTTCTGGCGTCGACGAAGGCGAAGAAGAAAAATTGCTAGCCTTGCTCCAGAGGGCCTACGTGCTTATATCATGAACACGGCAGACCTGTTTTACCGATTGAACTCGTCGCATTTATCGGCCAAACGAACTTTTAGAATGATAAAAATGTTTAATCCTTTTTTCTAAGATTCTAGAATGCCAATTTTTTAACTGTATAATATATATTTCCAAAGTTCCAAAATGCCAATATTCGAATTCATTTCGGTCTCCAAAATATTGTAAATTTATTTTGTAGATCCGAAATCTGTGTGATTCTAAATCGTAAATTTCCGGTTATAAAACTCGAAGGTCGCAACTTTTTATCGTTTTACTTAAAACGGCAACTTCTAGAATTCCTAGAAGTGCTGGAATTAAATATCCAATCTAATTTTAATTTCGGAAACACGGAAATTGCAGTTTCACCAATTTCAGAAATGCAAATTTCTAAAAGTCGATTTTATAATTGTTCCATTTGAGAACATTTTGAAACGCAATCGGTTGGAAGTGCAATGGATAATCGATCGAATTTTTTATTCCAGAAATACTGACCTTTCAGTACCTACATTTTCCAGAATTCGAAATTCGAAGTCAATTTTCTAAAACTTCGATTTAAACCCTTTCTAAAATGCTACTTCGAAATTTGTACAACATTATCTCCCGATAGAGCAATTTAAAAAATACGGAATAGTTAAAAAATGTTACTTCTAAAATCGCCAATCCTAACCATTACGAAGCTTCTAAAATGCTGATATTTAAAAAATTTGCAACATAAAAAAAATACAAAGAACTCGTACGTGGTACTTATGAATACAATATCATTAACAAGGAAAGGTCGCAAGGTGTCCGATTGTGATGAAATTCGGCATATTCGAAAAACGGGTCAAAATAGGCGACACATATTTTTTTATATCGGTGGAACGCGATTTTTAAGGGGTGAAACGCACCCTCGAAAATGGGGGTGATTTTCATTTTTCGGCGATAATTCTTTAACGGAACGATATACGAAAAAACGAAAAAATTTCCAATTCCAATAAGGTTTTATTTTCCGGGTACTATACATTCGAGATGAGAACGGTGCAGATAACAACAAATTTCATATTGTTTGTTGCAAAAACGCAATCTTCCATGCGTATCTTCGAGAATTTTTAACCGATTGGAATGTGAATTTGCATACATGTAGAAGATGGGAAAGTAGCGGACACGTGTTTTTTGTTTTTCCGATATCTCACAATTAAGCAGTTGAAACTGCTCTTCGACTTTTTAGCCAAGAGCATCGTACAATCAGCTAGCCTTTTGCAATTGCGGGTTAAATTCATATCGATATCAGCTCGTTCTATGGCGCGTTTGTATATTCGTGTAAATTACGCTCGCTCCACCCCCTCCCGCCTCCCTCTTACAAGGAAAACGCTTGAGGAAAAAACTTTGTAGAGTTAAAGCGGGTTACAAAAAAAAGTACAATGAGTCAAAATATTTATAGTGTTAAATCGGGTTACACTAAAAGTACAATGAGTCAAAATGTTCTATACGAATTTTTTCGGATTGGCAGAACGCCACTTTCAAGGGGTCAAACGCACCCTTAAAAACTTTTTACTTTCTATAACTTGTGAACGGGCCGAGATCAAAGTAAAGTTTAAAGGGAAAAAATATTGTATTCTTCGACAATTAGATGTTCATGATAATAACGATGAGCATAACAACAAATGGCGTATTGTTTATTGCAATAATTCGTGAATAACTGGTGAAAATCACTCTTCAATTTTGCGCTAATATGGCCACAGAAATAGGTAAGGCTTTCGCAATCACGGAGCAACTTCCTGCTTCGAAAAGTAACTGGATAGTAATTGTATATTTACGAAGTAATTCTCCCCTGATACGTACTGTCTTTGAATATTACGATATAATCGGAAAAATGTTCTCGTGTATAGTGAGAACATAGTTTGTTTCACTTGAGGCCCAAATTTGGCAGTAGGCTTGTCTAAAATGATCAACAAAGGTGTCAAAAGCTTGCCACTCGCAGAAATCAAAAGCTGTATAATGTTATTGTGTGTTGTCGATGTTTTCGTTTGCACTACTGTCTCTACGGATTTCTGCCCTTCTTTCGCCTCCGTGCGGCCTGCATGTAACTCTAAATTGAATTCACTTCGATTAGAATTGAACGAACATTTTCAGCCTCAACCTTGGCTATATTGACTTCCACCGTTTCTATAAATTCTGTAGCTGTGTTTTGAAGAGCGGTTTTCACCAGTTATTCATGAATTGCTACAATAAATACACATTATAGTATTTTAATTATTCAGATCTACACTATACTCCAGTGATCTAAACACTATATCGTATTATTCTAATAGTGTAAGAAAATCTCGTCGAATCATAAAAATGGTTCGAAACACAGAAGGAAACGACAACCGAATGAAAATCCAAAAACACAAATGTTTTGGTTTGCAGTCAGCGGCTCACAAAATACGATACTGGTCGTACTTCTTTCAAAACTCATTGTCTTACATGCTAAATCGTTTGTCGGGAATTCACGTGGTGAAAACGGTCGACGAGTTGCTGTTCACCGGATACAAGGATCCGATAATCGATATGGGACAATTTGCCCCCGATGACGAGGAGATTCCGCCGTACGATCGATTCGGCTGGTTCTATATGGTAAGTCAATTATTATTAGAAATATTGCATTTAAATTAAATACTAAATATTAATATAATTTTTTTATCGTATATTCCATTGTACGGGGTCTCCCCCCTTATCACATTCCCCACCATATTCCACTTCACTTCAATATTAATATTATTATTAAAACTATTAAATCCAAATTAATTATTACATGTTAATATTATTATTGAATGCAATAATAAAAAAAAGAAATTCCGAAAAAAATATTTTGCATTGATAGAAATCGACAAATTAATTTAGTACGAAGGCATAATGGGTTTTCTCAATATTTGTGGGCTGGGAGTTTTTGTGCATAGCATCCTCGAGTACGATGCCGTAGCCACTATCAATGTTCCCTAAATAGAGATCGTGCTACGAGCATATATATACATGTATCATAAAATATTCGTCAGTGTGTCTAAATTGCTTCTGAATAGTTGTCGTCAGGCGTCACTCGTTGCTCAGCTAAGCAGAACTGATGTAAACGTTTCTTTATTAATTCCTCGTCACTGTGCTCTCTATCTCTCCCTCGAAACTTGCGTGGCGAAACACGAAAACCCGCTGCCGACTCGGACAACGAGAAGGGTTCGACGATAAAAATTAATCACTTCCTCGAAGAATAAAACGAGAACAAAATATTGCGGTTTATACAGTAGTAATTGAAAAAAAATATTAATTTCCCGGTTGTTATGTTATCTTTTATCGGGTATTTTTTGTTATTAAAAATATTGTAATGCGAGTCGGGTAAGAATTATTTAAATTCGAGTCAACATTGAAAATAAAAAAGTGGAATGATTAATAATGGCAATTGGTAGTGAAAAAAAAAGTTGGACAGTATTTTCTCAACCTAAATCTAAAGAAAGTATGGTTTTTTAAAAATATTTTTCAATGCGTACGTTATCGAAAGTAATAAGAGAACATACCATTTTGCGAATCTGAAATGGAGGCAAATATTTGGATTGTATTTTTTTTAATTTCGTAATAAATATGACAGTGAGTAGACAAAAAAGTTTTCGAGATAAAATAAAAATTGAAGGAAATTTACCGATACATCTTTTCGCCCGTTTAGAGAAACGATTCAACGGTTTTTGACGGGCTTTTCAACATGGGCACTGGTCAAGACGATCTGAGTAATTTGGGCATGACGAAAAATTGGAATTACAAGGACACGACCAAGTATTACAAGAGCCCTTGCAATGCAGTCGAGGGTAGTGCCGGGGAATTTTTTCCACCCTACAGAAAGAAGGACGAGATCACTTTGTTCAGCGCCGATATGTGCAGGTGAGCCGATATGTGCAGGTGCATAGTGAGCAATTTTGTTAAAAAATATTCTTGAGGTTTTAATTCGGGTGCATATCAAATGAGGCTCATAGTGGACCAATATTAAATCGAGCTTTAAATTGGTTCAATTTTACTTATTCAACTTTTTATGTTCCGCTGTGAATGCCTTTTTGATAGAAAAAAAAAACAAATTTTTATTGAAAACAGGAATTTCCCAATAAAGATTTATTTAAATTCAAGTAGCATGCAATTTAGTCGAATCTCAAACAACAAAAGTCTAAGTTTTATTAAAACAAGGGTCTTGTAACAAACAATTATATTTAGATATGACGCGTTTCGGCTTCTGCAGAATCGCCCTTTCGATCTAGGGACTTCTACTTGGGCTCATTTTGCGCTAAGTGTATTTAGCTTCCGATTGGATTTTGACCTATAAGGCTAGGACGATTTGCCAATTCGGGGTTCGGCCCTCCAGATTTCGCCAATTTTCTCGACACCCTCAATTGGGGGCGGGATGTGGGCAGACCCTATTTTCGACAAAATTATTATTCTTTTCGTACACCTACCTAGAAGTCTAAATTGGTCGAGTAGCAGCCAAGCTATGGCCGAAAGTACTATTTAAAATGCATCTTCCGCCGTTCTGGCTTGATCCACAAAAACCTAAGTGAAAATGGGCTACAACTGCGTTTACGAAAAAAAAAAAAAAAAATACAATCACACCCACCAACATCTTCAAATGTAATATCTCTTCGTTTGCAAACATTCCGAGTGCATTAGTATTTAGAAACGATTTTTTTTCCACTCAACGAAATCTCCGAAAGAGGAAAAAATGGTCGTCATTGAACAAAATCAGCCCGGTTGAAATAAAAGTGTGAGCGAACGATATATTTTTTGTTTGTTGTTTATTCATTTGCTCAGGCCATTGACGTACGAGTACGTTCGAACAGTGAGTCACCAAGGTATGATCGGCTACCAGTACGCACTTGGAGAAAAAAGCTTGGGCAACGCGACTTGGCGCAAGTATCCCCACGAGCAGGCCAAGTACTTCGAGACGACAACGACCACCGAGGACTTTTTCGCCAGAGGAACATCGCCGATGCCGATGGAGCCGGACGACGATTCGGTCACGGCCGAGCCGGTCGAAGAACCAGCCTTGGCACAGTCCGATAAAGATCCGGACTCGGTAAACATCGGGCATTGTTTCTGCAACGGGGAGTGCACCCCTATGGGGATGATAAATGTCACGGCCTGCCGTTACGGAGCGCCCGGCTTCATAAGTCTGCCGCACTTCTTCAAGGCCGATCCGATACTCAGGGACCAGGTCACCGGCTTGAATCCTAATGCCGATCTTCACAGTTTTTACATTACCCTTGAACCGGTGAGCCTTTCTACCACGTTACAACGTTCTTATTAATTTGTTTTCACCCCCTACTTTTTAGAACTTGCGCCCTCAATGTTTAGGAAATGTACATCCGTAAATTCGTACTTTCGGCTGAAAACAATATTTCTAAAATTGTTTAATGAAGTTTTAGAACATTCGGTTTTATTTGGAAATACGTCGCATTGTTTTGGCAAAGCACGGCTTGATTGATTTTTTCTTCCATGGTTCGAAAATTATATCTAGAATGTATTATCAGTATGTAGTAAGATTTCCCTTACTAGGAGTATATTTTTATAGAAGGTAAATGTCCAACGGACTCGTACAATATGGTTATATAAAGTCTCTCGTAGTGTGGCAATAATGTAGCGACTCTTAGTATCTTTGGTGCGTAGCAAGGAACTGCCGATGTACGAGTTTCAGCTCGACCATGCGTTCTTGTCAACGGTTGTGCGTGGTCTGTCTTCAAGAAAGCCAAACCCCTTTGCAGGCCCTTCATCTGGTCCTTTGTCGTCTAGAAAGGCGTCATCCAGCGGCCACGTGCCTCTCAAGTGTTTACGCTCTCGCGCTGCGCGAGCCCGGTTTCCGATAATCGCCTTCTCGGATGAAGCCCGAAAATCTTTACTTCATTCGGTCTCCCTGACCAACCTAGGTCGTCCTCGACCTTTTTCCGCCCAAGATGTTTGTTAAAATTGAAAAACCACAACCCCTTATTACACACACACATCAAGCACTAAGGTATGGGAATGGCGACAACTGCGTCTCAATGAAGACTTCATTTAGGAGTGATCAGTTCCTTCAAAAGTGTTCATCGATAACAATTATGACCACGAGTTGATTAGTTCGGGAAGGTATTCGGACAGGAACTCGGTTACGGTTGCTAGCCTTGCCACGTGCCGGCTGCAGACTGAGAGGGCAACCGGCCTTCTCAGCCCTACGGCACCCTGACTCCGACTACCTTCTTACGGTTGCTAGCCTTGCCACGTGCCGGCTGCAGACTGAGAGAGCAACCGGCCTTCTCAGCCCTACGGCACCCTGACACCGACTACCTTCTTACGGTTGCTAGCCTTGCCACGTGCCGGCTGCAGACTGAGAGCGCAACCGGCCTTCTCAGCCCTACGGCACCCTGACTCCGACTACTTTCTTACGGTTACTAGCCTTGCCACGTGCCGGCTGCAGACTGAGAGGGCAACCGGCCTTCTCAGCCCTACGGCACCCTGACTCCGACTACCTTGTTGGTCGTGGCCTCCGCCCAGACTGCACGGGTTTCGAAATTGACCACTGCTCAATCGCAGAGAATGGACTCGGCCCTAGTCCTGCCTCGTCAGCGCCCGCCGTAGCATACAATCTCGACCGCAGATTGCATCGAGGGGAAACTGACTCGCGGCCCAGCACCAGGTGACGAAATTTACTCACCAGCTTACTCTGTGGCGTCGAACGTGACCCACCTCCGCAAGCTGTCTACCGCCACGATGTCGCGCTGGTTCGGCGACTTCTTCAGATCCCGCAGGTCTTGAACCTCGTAACGATCGTTAAGTAGGACGGCCGTCACCTTGAAAGGCCCGTTTGCCTTCGCGACCAGCTTCTTGCTCTCCCCGGTTGCAGCAGGACTCGCCTCCACCATGACGACATCGCCCACCGCGAATGTAGGCGGCTTAAACCGCCGGATGTCGAAAACCCTCTTCTGTTGCTTCTGCTCTGCATCCGTGGATGCCTTAGCAGCCTCCCTCAGCTCCCTTAGATCCACCTGGTCCAATGTAGCTTGGATCCCTGCGAGCAGCTTAGATTCGGCCATGCTGCGTGGTTTATAGCCAAACAGGAGCTGAGTTGGTGATGTGCGTGTAGTTCGGTTCGTAGCCGAGTTGATCGCACTCTGGACCCGTTTCACGCTGTCATCCCAGGTTTCCTCTGCTCCCCCAGCACAGGTGGCTGCAAGTGAACTCAGAACCGTGCGGTTCATTCGCTCACACTGTCCATTAGCACGTGGAGTTGCTACGGCGTTGAGTACGTGCTTGACATCGTACTCCTCACAAAAGGCCTTGAACGAATGCGACGTGAAGGCCGTCCCTCTGTCGCTTATTATCCGAGTCGGCACTCCGAATATTGCGATTAACTGAATCAGTGCCTTTATCACCTCTTTCGCAGAGGTATCGCGGACAGGTTCGAGAACACAAAATTTGGTAAACCCATCGACAATGGTCAGTATTTGTGTATTCTTACGCCTACTGCGTACAAATGGTCCAACGTGATCGAGGTGTATCGCGTGGAATGGAATAGAAACTTTATCTATTGGGTGCATCAGTCCGGGTTTGCGCCCGGTAGACACTTTATAGTACAAGCAATTCATGCATGCGTTTACGTATTTGGAGGTGAATATCCTCATTCCCTTGAACCAATAGCTTCCCTTCAAAATTTTCCCTTAGCTTCTCTAGTGTTTTTTCGAGAGCGAAATGCCCTTGTTCATCGTGGCACAATCGCACCACGTTGAAGCGTGACATTCTCGGTATGAGCCATTTTTTTCCGTGTCAGTCCTTCGAAAAACAACCTCTCCTCTAAGGTCATACTTGTGAAAGTATTGCTACGTTTCTGGTTGGTTTCCTCCGGATTCTAAAATTTTGCGGATTACTTCTATGTCTGGATCCTGAGTTTGAGCCACCTTAATCCATTCGTTTTCCGTAATATCGATAGCATAACAATCGATAGGATTCCTACTCAAATAGTCTACGTGAGCTACCTGTGGGCCTGGGCGATACACAATCTCAAAATCGTAATCCTGCAAATACACCCACCAACGAGCGACTCGCGGTTGTATATCCTTTTTATTTGCCGTGGCGCGTACGGCACTGCAATCCGTTACTACAGTGAACTTGATCCCTAGTAAATAAACTCGGAATGCTTTCAAAGCCATAAATACTGCCAAAGTTTCTAAGTCGTAAGAGTGATATTTTTGTTCTACGGGAGTCGTCTTTTGACTATAGTAGGCGACCACGCGCTTTCCCTCCCTATGTTTCTGTAGTAGGATTGCCCCTAGACCCATCGCGCTCGCATCTGTGTGTACCTCGGTTTCCCGCTCGGGGTCGTAAATTGCCAGAATGGGTCTGCTCACCAGTGTCGCTTTTATTTCGCTTATTGCTTCACTTTCCCTCGGTCCCCACGACCAAGGGACATCTTTGCGTAATAAGTTCGTTAACGGGGCAGTCTTTCGCGCAAAATCTTTAATGAACTTGCGGAAATAACCCGCAAGCCCTAGGAATTGTCTGATTTGTTTTGCATTCGTGGGGTCCTTAGCCTTCACCACGGCTTCGATTTTGTGAGTCCCCGGTCGTACCCCTTCCCCCGAAATTTCGCGTCCCAAGTACTCAATTTTATTTTGGAAAAATTTGCATTTGGCTAGATTTAGCGTTAGGTTGCTCGCCCGAAGAGCCTTGAGGACTATCTCTAACTGGTCGAATCCTTCGTCTAGCGTTTCTGTAGCAACCAGTACATCGTCTATATATACCAAGGCACATCCCTTAAAAATGGTATTCATGGCTTTTTGAAACACAGCGGGAGCGTTGACCAGCCCAAAGGGCATTCGTAAGAATTCCCAATGGCCATCTGGCGTAACGAAAGCAGTCTTCTCAATAGAATCGCGATGCATGGGAATTTGGTAGAACCCAGATTTTAAATCTAGGGATGTGAAGACCCGTTTGTTGCAAAGTTGATCTATTTGATCGTCAATTATCGGTAATGGGTATTGGATACGTTTGGTAATTTTATTAAGGGGGAAGCCTGCTTTAGAGGCTTCAAAAAATCGATTTTTTTTGCATAAATGTCTTCCCAAACTATCCAAGAATGTGTCCCTAAAATTTCAAAAGCAAATTCAAATTATTTTCGGAGTTACAGAAGAAATAGTGAGCAAGCGTCGAGCAGGTATACGAGCGGCCGGATCGCTCGGAGTGCCCGCGCTCCGCCCCTCGATCTATTTTATGTATTGTACCCATGGTAACTATTGTACGTATCCAAAGGGTTTTTGAAGAGTCTGAAGGGCAACGCTATGGACCAGGAATCACTGATTAGCATATTATTGCGGTAAGTTCAAGAAAATTACGATTTTTTATATACGAAAACTTTGACGCGCGATTTCGCGGTTTTTCATTTTTACGATTTTTCCTAATTGGCGGGAAAGATAGGGAAAAAATTAAACGTCCTATCGAAACGAGACAAAATTCGTTGTATTCGGGATTAAATTCTCTTTTTGTTGAACCTAAAAAACCTTAAAAAAGTTATGATTAACCCACTTTTTAAACAATCTAAAGTGAATTTTTTTTTCCAAAAAAATGAATTTTTTTTTAATTTGCGAAAAATTGTTGAATTTCTCACTTTTTGTTGAATTTTCTTGGTTTAACTAAAAGCTATACTATTGAAAATAAAAAATTTTTTGGGTTTTTTGTTTCAGATGGAAATTGCGACCTGCATCTTTCGCGCCGCACGACACATGCACACTCGAGGCGCCTCGGCGAAATGCTTGTACCAGGCATAATATGACCTATATTTTAATGAAAAAATTTGAGAAGACTGTTGAAATATATAACAATAAAACCTGAAAGTTTCGTTTCAATCGAATATTTCTTTCCTTCCCAAAAAAATCCTCGAAAAAATCGATTTTTTGAAGCCTCTAAAGCAGGCTTCCCCCTTAAGGCCTCTATAATCTATTGCCATACGGGTCTCCCCATTTTTTTTTCGTACTAGTACGACTGGGCTGCCATAGGGAGACGTACTCTCACGGATAATACCGCTTTCCTCCAGCTCCGCTACCATTGTCTTGACTTTATCCCGATCAGCTTTAGAGAGACGGTACGGCCCATGGAAAACAGGAACTTCAGTGGTTAGCTCAATTTTCATCTCTGCTGCATCTGTTTTGCCTAATTCTTTCATGCGGAACGATATGTTCCGCCGGTAACCGTTCAGCAAGGCTAATAATTTTGTTTTATTCCCCACGTCCAGATCTTCGCACCAAATTTCGTCCCCTTTTAATACTCCTGTTTCATCGGAGTCTATCATCGCAACTTCTTCTACGTTATCATTCCTGACCGGTTTGTCCGAGGTAAACGTCACTCCAGACGCATCTGATATCGCCTTAATACCGGCTTTAAGTAAAATATCTCGACCGATAAGAATTTCCTTTGTCACTTGATCATCGGCAACAATGAAGACTCTTATTGTAAAAGGAATCTCATCAATGCGGATCTTGATTTTCGACCGGGCAATCGGGACGACAATGGCGTGGTTGAATGCAGACAAGGTTTTTTTTTTGTGTCTTTAAATTTTAAATTTAACGATCTCGCTAGGCTCTCCCGGATGATGGAGCAGTCGCTCCCCAAATGGATCGTACATATCTTTTCTCGACTGCCTAGAGTGCATTTCTTGAGTGGTTTGTTTACCCGGGTTGTCGTAATCCCGCATACGTCGAGCGGGAAGGCGCTCTGCAGCGAGGCTGCCTTGTCCGGCAAGAGTGCCCCCTCCTGCGAGGTTGCCCTCTCGCGTGAGGCTGCGTCTTCGCGTGGAGCCGTCCCCGCACCGTCTAGTCATGCCCTCGTGTCGTCTTTCTCCCGCTTCTGCCGCCTGCGACATTCCTTTTCAGTATGCCCCGAGAGTTTACAAAATCCGCATTGCGATTTGACGACGATACTTTTGTCACCCATAAAGTAAAGGATCTGCGGCGTACCTGTTCTGACCCTGTCATTCTGACTACGCTCTGGTTCCGGGCAACTGATCCTCTTGTGCCCCTTCTTCCCGCAATTAAAACATACACCTGAATGGAATCGTGGAAGCTGCCCTCTCATCCTGCCTTTTTCTGAGGGGCGCTTCTTGTCTTTCTCATCCCTCGCACGTCTAATCTCTTTAGGTTTGCCAACAGTTACAGATGCCAGACATTTATTCAACTCTGCAAGCGTTACTGGTTTTGAAGTTCGTCGATTATTTTTCAATGTTTCGTCACGGATTCCGTCGATTACGAGTTCCACAATCTGTTGTTCAGAGATATCTAGATTCAGTCGATTAATTCGTTTGACCTTCTCAAAGCAATAGGCTTGTAAGGACTGACCCGACATACTTTCATACCCTGCGGCGGATCTAAAAAGTCTCGCAAAATCTTGTCCTCCCGAGAATTGTCTACAGAGTGCTACTACAAACGCTTCCCAGGTAATGGGTGCGCTCTTGAGCCCATCGTACCAGCTCTTTGCAATACCCTTCAACTTTAACGAAGCCAAATAGATCTTGTGTGGACCATCCCAATCATACATGGTCGCATACATATTCACCTTTTCTATCCATTCCACGGCCGATAGATCCTTTTTTTCCGGGTCAAATTCGGGTAATATCTTTTCGTTAATATACTGATTTGACCGTCTCGAACCTGCCTCAGCGATTTCCGATAACAGTTCAGTCATTTTCGCAAAATCGGCCTCACCCTGGACTGCAGTACCGCTTACCAGACTCGTGCGTGCACTTGGGCAGGGCACGCAATTCCCTGATCGGCTTCGGCTTCGTGTCTCACGATGCCGCTGGCGCTCTTCGCGTCGACCGTTACGGCCCGATCCTGACGTCTCCCTTCGGTGACGGGTGCGAACTTCGAGACTCCTCGATCTGGACCGTCGCGGGCTGCTATCCCTTGAGCCCCGTCTTCTTGAACGATGTGAAGACGATCTCGTTCGCCGCCCATCGTCATCCCTCGTCCTCCCGAATTTCCGGTCACGATCACGCCTGCTCGACTTGGATGACATGTTGCTCTTTCCTTCGTAAGCCTCTCCTCTTATTGTGACACTTTCACTGATAGTCCCACCTTTGTCTTCACTTCTTAACTTTTCTCGGATAACCACACTTGGCACGTGGTATATCCCACTTCTGATCTGTAGTAAGATTTTCCTTACTAGGAGTATATTTTTATAGAAGGTAAATGTCCAACGGACTCGTACAATATGGTTATATAAAGTCTCTCGTAGTGTGGCAATAATGTAGCGACTCTTAGTATCTTTGGTGCGTAGCAAGGAACTGCCGATGTACGAGTTTCAGTTCGACCATGCGTTCTTGTCAACGGTTGCTCGTGGTCTGTCTTCAAGAAAGCCAAACCCCTTTGCAGGCCCTTCATCTGGTCCTTTGTCGTCTAGGAAGACGTCATCCAGCGGCCACGTGCCTCTCAAGTGTTTACGCTCTCGCGCTGCGCGAGCCCGGTTTCCGATAATCGCCTTCTCGGATGAAGCCCGAAAATGTTTACTTCAAGTACGACGGAATGTGTGCTTTACTTTGTTATATTGAGGAGTATTTATGGTTGGATTTTATTTATTTATTGGAAACGCATTTTTACGAATTGTTTTCTCAAAGTATAGAGAAGTGAATAATAAAATAATTATTATCAATAAAATTAATCTCATTTTCACGATGCTTAAGTAGGATTTAAGAACCAGCGTTCACAATCTTTTAATTCGTAAGTTAGCACTTTTGCCTGAAGGCAATATTTCTAAAATTATTTTGCCGTAATTTGGGATATTCGGTTTTTTTGGAATTGCCTATATTGGATTATGGGATCGGTTTAATGAATAAAATACAGCGTCTTATTAATGTAGAGCAATATCTTTTTATTCCGACTTCTTATTCTACCAAGAGTCGTCGAAGGACTGAGACTGAGAGTGAGACTGCAGGAGAAAAGAGTCACATATGCTTCAAGAACAAAGCAGACCCAAAACGACTTCTTATATATACTCTTATGTATATTTTCTTTTACTAATGTAAACTGCGTCGCCTCGATAGTTATCGATAGGCCACACGTGCTCTTTATTCTCACTTCATATATACACACATACGCTTCAATAATATACCTAATATTCTTATTTATATTCTCTTATTATAAAAGATTATTTTTGCCATATTCCAACAGCCTAGAACTTTTGTTGGGTAAGCACAGCTGAGAAATTATTGCGTCGAGATTCCGAAAATTATTTCCAAAATATATTATTTTTGTCCATCCTCTTGGTGCACAAAAAGAATGATAACAAATATATGCACGGAGCGAATAAAAGCGTTCACCGATTGCCATTGTTACAGACAACTGGAATTCCCATAGATGTCGCTGCAAGATTTCAAGTCAACATTCTTCTACAGCCATCCGTAACTGTGGCGTAAGTATTGTTTAAACATGTACAACAAACATTTGCATTTCCAATGATAAGTGTGTTGAAGTGCCTTCGTATTTTAATTGCACAGTGGAATTCTCAATAATTGAAAAATACAAATATTACCTTTTTTCCGAATAAATTTGCTTTCATACTTTTGCAAACTTTTATTTTCCATTTATGCTCTCTAACAAATTTATATTTTTTTAAACTTGGGAGTAAATATATTATTTAGAACAAACGATTACAAATAATTTCAGACACTTCCATAGGTTATTTTTCTTCGTATTTGAGTATTTTGGTTCGTAATAAAAGCCTATTTCAAAAATGTACTTTTTGTAATTGGTCGCTTTGTTTCAAATATAGTTGTTGAAAAAACGTAAAAATTTGTTTTTGGCTAACGGGTGTTGAATTTTACCTTCGGAATTTTTCAACATTTGCCTTAGTCAGTTTCTGACTAAGGAAATTATTGAACAAATGCAAAAAAACAATGATAACCGTTACCCAAAACGAATTTTGTACTTTGTTTTTACCATTTGAAAATATTTGTCATATTTCCTAAGTCATTTTATTAGTTATCTTATAAAAATAAACAATAACATACCAAATATTTCCTTCCTAGAAAAATAAATAATACCCTATCAAGCATTTCCTCAGTGTATTTTCTCCTCCTCAGTATATATTTCCTCAATATTATGTTT
This sequence comes from Ophion slaviceki, assembly GCA_944452715.1. Classification (NCBI taxonomy): domain Eukaryota; kingdom Metazoa; phylum Arthropoda; class Insecta; order Hymenoptera; family Ichneumonidae; genus Ophion; species Ophion slaviceki. The sequence continues at coordinate 45,637,786 of OX101788.1, read as the reverse complement.
TGTATACAAATTATAGAAAGAATTGTTTTCATTTATATTTTATCATTTTTCCAATTTCTTTTCCTTTATATTTATTCGATTTGTTTTTTTTTCATTTATGCCTTTTTATTTTTCAAAATATATTCAGACTCTTCAAGGACGTACCGAAGATATATTTTCCGATGTTCTGGTTCAACCTCCGTAGTGGTACGACTGAAGATCTCGCTGTCTCGTTGAGACAGTTGCTCATGTTACCCGACGTAGGTGGTTACTGTAGTGTGATAATGGCAGTGGTCGGTTCGTTGATGCTAGTTGTCGCGTCTGCGCAGTTCTACGTTCAAAGAAGTCAAAGTTCGAGAGTGAGTTTGCATTCTTTGTGTTTCACTCCATTCGCTATTATTTATTTTAACGTTACTTTGTTTGCGAAAAAAACTTACTGCCTGTTTCACCTTTGGAGCAATGCCACCAACGATGATAATACTAATTCGCAATGATCACAAATTCTAAAATACGAGTTTATAAAAATGATAAAATTCGTACAACTTAGTCTCTCAAATATCTGGAATTCTAAGTTCTCCGAAGTTCTAAAAATTATTTACAGCACTCTAAAATGTCGATCTCCAAAATGTATAGAATTCTAAACGTGCAATCGCACATAAAATTCTTTTCTAAAATTCGCGTTTTCAAAATTGAGTTTTCTGACCTTGGAACGTCGATTTATATTTCAGTAATTCTAAAATATGGATTTATGTAACTGAAAGTGTGAAATATCGATTCGTAGAATGATGCGAGATCTAGAATATACCAGACCTTCTGAAATTCTACAAAAGGAACTGTTAAAAAAATAGATTTCATTTCAGTCGAATAATTATAGTTGCTACAAATTTTTGAGTTCCAATTTCTAAAACCCTAAAAAAATTTCAATACCTAAAATTCTACGAAAAAAATGTAATCCCCAAAATTCTAAAAACTCTTAAGCCTCTAAATATCTTAAAGTTTTTAATATTATAAATTTTCACTTTATTCCTAAAATAGTAAAAGTTTTAACATTTGAATCATTTGCAAACGCCGTCGGAGTTCTCCAGTGTCTTTTACATCGCCTCAAGGCAGTTTCGCGCACGGCTCGATGCCTCATCGCATACAATCGAGATTACTCGTCAAATCCCTGTTTTACCATCCGCAGAACGTAAAGCCGCGCAAGCTGGCAGCATCGAACGGAAAGAAGACTGAATTGGTTTACATGGACGTGGCGAACGAGGACGACGAGACGAACGCAAGATCGGATCGTCAGTTGCGTCCGAAGATGTGACGACCGAGCGAGAATTAACGAAAATTACCTGCAGAGGTCTTTCTTTCTGTTTCTCTCTGTGATCCAACAAGCGCGTTTCCTTCCTTCCTTCGGTCTGTCGGCAAGGTAGTTCGGAGAGGGCGAGTGAATAACGAGAACATTCCCGTGTCGCGCTCCAGATGGCAGTTCGATTGCCTTCGAAGTACTCCGGTGATACAGGGTAACCTAAAAAAATGACATGGACACACGCCTCCGGCTGATACTATTGTAAGCCATATTGAGCGTAAGCAAAAACACCTTGACAATGGTAAATGGGTTGAAACATTGAAAGAAAAAGTGCAAAAAAAAGTTTTTCAAAACTCTTCTCGACTGTCGAATGAGCCGCCCGTTTTGTCGTTCTACGCCATACTCCAAGTTTAATGTCAAAGCTAACCTAAATCATACGGGCTTGCATTATTCATGTAGTTAGTTGCATCGCTCGGAATGTTCAATGACACATTTCCTTTCTTCTGTAACGGAGCGAACAATCGATCACCGCTTATAGCCCAATGTGGAACTCAATTTTACGTCATTATTAATCATCACAATGATGGGACTCAAAAAGCATTTTGAGTTGAAAAAAAAATTGTTCAACGATTTGGCGGAAAAATCAATGGGTCGTTATGTCGAAAAGTTTGCTTTTGTTGTTCATAATATCTTCCATCTGGTTGTGGACATTCTCTCTTTAGCGAATTTTTTTCGGACATTTTCAGAAATCGTGTTAAAATAAAAATTACAAGGGAAATCGGCAAAAAATATTTTTGTTGCCTCTGAAAAACGAGTATTCTAAAAACAATATCGTGAAATGAAAATCGAGGTTTTTATTATCGTTTGAACATTGTTCCAAACGACGTTTTTTTTGTGTTAAATTTTTGGAATTGATACCAAATAACAGTGGCATTTTTCTGAAAAATACAAATGCAGAAAACACAGGCTTCTGTTTAATCGACCGTTTATAGAAGGGCCGAATGATTTTTTAGCTTCAATTTTTTTCAAAACGAGACCTCATCCCCATTTTGTTGTCTGGTCGATTTTTCTTTGTTTTTTCCATTAGCTGAATTATAAAATAAATGTTTTTCTATTCAGCCAATAAGTATATTGGATGTATGTGTCATTCCATGTCAAATTGCTTTGAATTTGACTCGAGCTAATTACAATATTATTTTTTTTCGAAGTTATGCAGCAATGGCTCAACGTAGGTTAAGTAAGCAAATACATTTTCGAATAATACTTGTATAATTATTTACAAAATATGAATTATATACGTATGGATATAAAATCGTTCCTTCAAGAAAATCTTGAGAGTAACAAGGTTCTTGAACATTAAACAATCGAGCGTTGAACGAATCTTTAATGCTGCTTGTTTCTTGCAATCGTTTTTAGAGCTTTTCTCGTTGCCATAATTTTATTCGTTAACGACTTACACATCTACCTCTGTGTGTTTTGACGCGAAAAAGAACATTAATTTTCCATAATTACGCTTTAAATAATTTATATTCAGCACGTATTTAGCCAATTTAATTTACGGCGAACTTCGATTCCTAAAGGAGCTTTTTTCGAACTTCCATTCTTTGACAATAAGAAATATTTCACAAAATATTGAACGAATAATTGATAGTTAATGATTTTTTATTGCAATAGTGCATTAATAATAACGTTATCAATCAAACAATTCGTTAACTATTGTTTTTGAAGAAAATAACAATTAAAATATGCAACATGAAAACTTCAGTCCGAGGGTAATAAAAATAATCGCCATTAAAGTGACAGTGCCAATAATAGAATAAAACGCGCTAAAATCCGTTCAAAAAAATGACAAGATTTTTTCGTCATTGGAAACCAAAATTAATTTCCCCTAAGCAGAAAATAAGCTTTCGGGCTTTAAGTTTTCCATCTAAATAACAGGAACATTCGCTGACTCTGACAATTGTCACGTTCTATTCCATTGTTCAAAATAATTTAATGTTACTTCTCGAGCGTGCCACGTCGAAGATTAGTGTTTTTGTTAGGACTCACGCGACAGTACACTTTACGTGCAAAATAACTTTTCTCAGTTGCATTTACGTGCATTTCGAAAATTGCCACTTTAGTATGCCTAATAATCTAGCCTTAATAATAATTAAAACAACGAAAACGATGGCCTCAACCATAATAATGATAACAATAACAACTACAACAATAATAATAACAATAATAATGTTAAAATGATAATTGGCATCTTAAAGGGATTCATTTTTTTTAATTTTGATATTGAAAATAGTTATCGAATAATTCATTTTTAAGAATTGTTGCAATGACCTGGGTTTGTCATTTTTTGTTGTGGTGTTTCTCAACCAATTAATTAGCGCGATCACGTGAGTCGAGTTTGCGTGACAAAAAGTTCATCAGCGATTCATTAATGAATTAAACCGGGCGTGTTGCGCCCATTATTTTCTTTCATTATTATTTTTTCATACGAACATAGTTATACCTACATTTTCGTGCGGATGTACAAAAAAAGAGTTCCACAGTCGATCGAAGCTTTTATTTTTTTAATTCGACCACAAGTACGGTGTATTTTAGGCTAGAAAAAAGCGTCATTTTTTTTCGACCGTCTGAATGACGACCATATTTTTTTTCGTTGTTACTTCCGCAAGAAAAAAATGGTTACATTTTTTTTGGGTACCGATATTTATGAGAAAGCGTTAAAAAAATATTGTTGTGCCTAGCGAACGTTCAAATGTAAAAACAAACCTAGCAAAGTACGTGTTTGCTAAAGTTTCCAAAACGGAGCTTACAACATTTTTAAATTCTCATTTACATACGCCTAAACTTCGGAACATTCAAAATTGTCAACCAAGAAAATCCAAAGCCCGAAAAAACCAAAGAAATCGATTTAATAAAATTACAGAACTGTTTGTGTACGTTCTCGAACTTTGAGGGAGAACGAGGCAGCAGGGAAAAAATAGGTTTGTTTCACAGACCTCTATCGTGAGGTACCGTATCGACGAATGAAAAAATCGATAAAAAAAGAGAATTTAAAAAAACTAGAAAGAAAAATCCACAGACGACAAACTCTCACAATGAGGACCGTTGTTGTTTTTTTTTTCGAACTGTTGCCATGTATACGACCGTATGAAACTACAATACGTATAGCAGTTTTCGAACACGCCTGGTATGAAGGACATTTGATACACCTGAGCACACATTTGTCGACGTATACAGGGTGGCGCAATTAAGTTTCATATCTCAAATTAATCATGAAAATCAAGTCGAATAAAACAACGTACTCCACTAAAAGTTGACGATTTAAAAAAAGTATCTTGATTAATCTTATATATATATATATATATATATATATATATATATATATATTGTGTATGCAATATTGCGATAAAAGACAATGAAGGCTACTATATATCTGACAATAATAGCAAAATGATCCCACCCACTTTAAAGCAACGTTCAGTTATTAAGAATGGCACGGAAATCATGTCCATAATAAAATCAGTCGTCCCAGAACATACCAACCTTTCCGACATCCTTCGAATTCGACACTCGCATTAATCCTTTTTTTTATGCATCGGGACTTCCTAAGGATAGGGCTATTCCTTGAGATTATTTTTCGTTCGCGAAAGAAAAATTCAACTTACATTAATCTTCTACGTTTCCCGTATCCAACTACGAGATTGCTGGCTATAAATCGACGTTTTTTCAATACAATTTCACTACTACAATTTCATATATTTCATACGAGTTGTCGAGTTTACCGATCTTGGCGTGACCTCGATCTCAAGCTTACGTATATTTTTTCTTTATCAGAAACGATACTTACAAAAAATCGAAACTATTGTCCGCATAATTTATGGCATCGGAGAACGAATGGTGTCGAAGAAGGTAAAAAAAGATCGTGAAATCGACCGAGAACTTTTTCAATAATTGTAAATACCTAGGGCGATACAGTTTGGGACGACTCGAATAGATGTTTTATACATGTATGCGTGAATATATATTTTTTAATAGTGTTAAATTAATATACGAATCGAAAAATAGAAATGGATACATATTTATAGATTGCTCAGAGAAGGGCAATATTTCGAAAACGAAAATTTTATTTCTGCTATCGAATATGGCAAGTCTACATTTTTAGCCGTTTGATGGCTTTTTGAAAGAAAATTTGCAATAATTGAGATATTCGAAAAATATCGACGAACTTTAATTTGATAATCAGGCCATGATAACTTTGTGTGAAAAAATGGAATCCAATCGTTTCCACTTTAACAAAGAGAAATTTGATAAACTTAAACGATGTCCTTGCAAGGACAATTGATTAAGACATTCACTCATCTCCAAATTTTTATTGACTTTACTTATTAAAAGTCCTTGCAATTAGATGCGAAAGAAAAACTCTTTCATATTAAAAAAAAACCAGGCTCATCACTGACTTGTAAAGACAAAAGAATTGTTGATGAAAATGTTATTTTGGAAGAATTTGATTTCTGAAAAAGAGCGATACGATTATTTAAACAAAATTGTTCAAAAGATCTTTCCACGTAACATGAATAATTTCTTGTGTTTATTTTTACATACGATTATGTGTAATCAGTTTGTTTCTATGAAAACATGTAACTGTATATTTCGGGTACAAAACACTGTCGATATAATTTTTTTCATAATATCAATACACGTTCACCTCAAAAAATATATATATATATATATATATAGTCACCATTTGCAATGCCTCAACTAAGTCTTGACACCAAATCTCGAGGCTAGAACGTGATCAATAAGTCCTTCCATTGAAAAATGTCATTTCGCGCTTCATATACACCGCAAGGATAAAGCAATCGATGGAATTAAATACCGATTATAAAAACAACAGACTATTCAGTTACGCTTTAATCAAACTTATATACGGTCATGTTATTCGTAATCGAAATATATCGGGATACGAATTTACTCAGCTTTCCTGTTATTTAAGGCGGGATATACATTTAGACGAGGAAAAAATAAGCAATATTGTGGGATTTTAAAAACTAAGAAATATCTATTCTACAATTATCAAACTTTAGGTATACTTTAATAGTATATTTAAGTATACAAAACAATTTTTTTCATTAATTTGTCATTAAAATCGCGGATCTGTGGCAGAGTGTTACAGTAAGGTCGCTGCGGGAGTTGCGAATCGGCGTGCAGTCTAGCTTCCCGTAGACTTTGATTTCCAAAAAAGTTCAACCATTTTTTCAGTTAGAACATGTATAGTTTCTATGTGACGGTAATTAAAATGAAGGAAATGCAAATTTAAGAAAATGGCACACATTTACAAAAAAAATCGACATTTCACGCATCATTTCTGTAAAATGTGGATTAAAAAAGTCGTTTTTTTTTACAATTTTTCAAAAACAATTCTCGTCAAGTAGAAGGTACCAATATTTGTACCAAGTTTCAACTCAATCAGCTTAATAGTTTTTTTAAGTAATTCTGCACGCCAATTTTGATAATGCAGTTTTGAGAAAAACGCGTTTGAAGTTCACGCCCGGGCCGAATCCGAGTGTTGAGGTACAGCGCTGACGGGCTGTAACCTTTGAAGTTTTTCGAATTCCACTTTGAAACTTTGGGAATATATTTTACATACATAGTTCGATCGTTTAAAGAAAAAAAAAAGAACTCGATTTTTGTATCGTTGTAAATGTATATTCCGCCTTAATGGCGTTGATGATTTTTCTCCGCAATATACAAACTCACAGCGCAAAATATTTCGCGACGATGTTACCATTAATCATTTTTTCTTACCGTTATTTCACTCACGAGTCATGTACGTGTTTACTTTATGATGAAAAAAAGAAAACGCGAGATAGAAGATTCCAGGTAGGAAGTTGCGCGAATATTCGTAGATGTAAGGTGACAATATTATCTTGTACGTGCCACCGTTGTTAAGGACGTTTGCATGATCGTTGACGTAACGATTTCGCAAGCGTTGTTGATTTTGTGAACAACGTTGTTAAGGACGTTTACATGATCGTTGACCTGACGATTTTGTATTATAGATATATACATGTGTATTTTAATAAAAATTTATCATTTTTATAATGTCTCGTTTCAACTGTTTTTCCCACTTATGGTTGGACGTTTATCCATACATGTGTTACGAGGACAATACTCCGAAACTTGGCATCTGCCATGCTACAGCTTAGGAAGATCAATAATTTGTAAAATTCTGAACAGAAAAGTTCTTATCATTTTTTTTCTGCGATACACCTTTCGCGAGTTAACAAGCTATGAGGGACAGCCAATGAGACTAAACGTGCGTAATTGGGGGGGGGTTAGCCGGACGCGCTAACGCTCGGCCCCATTGGCTATGGCTGGAAAGGTGGGGCGCGCCTTCACTCCTAGCCTATCAACGCTTGCTTTCGGCGTTACAGGTGCATGGGATTAGCTATCGCTAATTCATTGATATTTCACGAACGGCGCATCGGAGAGAAAAGTGGATGATAACATTTCTCTTCACAATTTCGCGATTTATATAGTGTGCTAGGCTTGAGGATGATTACGGGAATATCGTGGATATCGGAGACTTTTTCTCCTCGACTTCCGATCCGAATGCATTTTGTTGGTTATCGCGGTTTCCGTGCTCAAAACTCTAGGGCGCTTATCTACATCAAGTCGGATTTAGTCCAAAAAAAAAATACAAAAGCGCCACGTGACGATGGAAGTGGCATATGTTTCATGACCCAACGATCAAGTAATCGTGTGTTGTTTCACTTTGTCATATTATATTTGCCTTCATTAAACTCGACCGTAGGTAGTTTCTTATCGATTAACGGTTTAGCATTTTATGTATCTTCGTCGGAATGTCGCGATGTTATTGAGCTAACCTTGATGTAAAGACAGGATGTCAATATGGCAAAGAGTATATGTCAATGCAGCAGGAGTGTAAGAAGACCACTATTTCCGTCGATAGCTATGATCGGTATGCATACAGTTTACCTACCAGCTCTCGTCAATGTTTACTCATTGATTAGCCGACATGTATATCGAGCTTGAGAGCGCAGACTCACTATGCTCAATATTTACGACGCAGCTATGCAACAATATTTGCAATTAATTTGAGAAAAAAGCATGTAGGTGGAAAACATGCGAATTGCTTTCACTTAATTTGATTTCACTCCCATGGAAAAATCTTTTTTGAAAGCTTCGAATTTCAGCTACTCTTTTTTTCCCTCTCACAACTGTCGATATGCCTATTTAACAGTGCTATCAGATGCTCAATTATTTCATAAAATGGAAAATACTCCCAATATTCTTAGTTTTACACTCGACACTGTCAACTTTATTACTTTTGACCACGATACTCTCAATGTTATTATATTCGCCATCGGTAGTGTCAGTTTTCTGATATTTAATCTCAACACTACCAACTACATTTAAGCTCGATACTGCCAATTATGTGGCGAGATTGAACCTTGATATTATCAATTTTTTTACTTTTGACCTTATAGTCCAATAAAAGAGCCGCAAACCCAGCCCTTTTTAGCGTAGAATATGAATTTTTGACTGAAGGTAAATGGCTGCATAGTGAAAGTAACCCCAATAAAAGGTTGACCCTCAACTCGCCCCAACCGATAATCAATAGCCCGATTAAAAAATGTTTCAAACAAAAGCTGTTTGGAACAATAAAATATGTATACAGTTATCTGACGTCCAATGATCTATCTTCGAAAACAGCGTTTTTGGGCCGCTATTTTCAAAGACAGAGGGTTGGACGTCAGATAACTTTACACGCATTTTATTATTCCAAACAACTTTTGTTTGGAAACCTTTTTTGATCGGGCTATTAATTATCGATATACGGCGATTTTTAAGTTTTCAACCCCTATTTTTTAGGGTTGCGGCAAGTTGAGGGGAAACATTTTAGCGGGCTTACTTTTAGTATTCAACCATCTACCTTCAGTAAAAAAAATTCACATTCTACGCTAAAAAGTGCTGGTTTTTCGTCTCTTTTACTGGACTATTAATACTGTCGACTTCGATAGCGCTCTAAATAACAAAGGCAAGATACATATTGTTTCTGACAATTCGACGAGCTATCGGAACCAGTTTTTTTCTCGCCATTCCCACAAAACGATGGTCACTTTTGTCGTCACTGTATCGAATTGCAAGTTAAAAATGTATAGAAGCAACGTACAAATTGGTTGAGTGAAATTCATGGTTGCCGAACGATGTACGTGTCGGACAACGTACGGAAAGTGCCAAAGAAGGGAGGGGAGAGAGAGACAGCGAAAAAGAGCGAGTGGGAGGAAGGGAATGAAAGGGAGCACGCGCGGGGGAGTAGGAGGGAAATGCAGAGACGGAGTAGGAGAGGAGAAGTGAGAGAGGGAGAGGGACAAAGAGAAAGGCCAAGAGTGCGAGAAAAAGAAAGAGCAAGGGAGATAAAAATATTGTGTGTACAGGCAGAGTCATGACATCCGTTTTCACGGTCACGTTGGTAGCGAAAGCGATGAGTCGTCGACGCGAATTGATTACACGATGCCTTGTGTACGATTTCGTAGTTAGCTTTACAACAAGCGTGTACGGTTAAACGTTTTGCCCAATGTATGCAACGTATATATGTTCTCCCTTGAAGAAGTTGGAGCGTTGGTGGATCGACCATGAGCTTGAGCCGGAAACGGTTCACGGGCGTTGAAGGATGTGTGCGTTGGCCACCGCACATTTGCTTCGCTCTCGTGGTATATACAGATTTTATCGTTCGCAAATTCCATATTGAATGTGCCGATACACTGTGAGGTTCGTGATACGTCGGCGACGGCATTTAATATGGAACCTCATTGAGATTCGGCAAATGCGATGATCAAAACTTGAGTTTTTCGTCATGAATTGACAATTTGTAGTAGCGATTGTGTCATTTGCACTTCGTCGATTGAATTGCCTGTCAATTAAATACATGACCTGTCAATTACGTAAACTGCCAATTTCATGGCCTGTTAATTCAGTTTATTCCGATTTGGATAGTGTAACTTTTCCTTTTGACATCAACGCTGTCAATTTTTTTATATTCAGCCCGGATACTGCCAATATTCTTACTTTTGACCTCAATTCTTTCAACTTTTTAGTTTTTACCGTGATACTGTAAATTTTATTAGTTTGGACGTCAACCCTGTCAATATGGTTATTGATTGCTTGATAAATGTTGATTTTTGACAAATTAACCTGGAATCTGAGAATTTATTTGGGCGACATCTTGCAACTGCTAGTTGAGTTTATTTCGATTTGTGTATTGTTGGTTTTCTTCTTTTTTTATGTGGACACTCAAATTTTTTGGCGTTAGCCTGGATGCTGCTAAAATGATTACTTTTGACCGCGATATTGTAAACTTTGTTAATCTTTATCTCGATGCCGTCAATGTTTTTGGTTTTTACGATAATTCTATCGATATTGTTATTCTTCGGCAGTCAACTTCTGTACTTTTGACTTCGACACTGTCAATTTTGTTATTTTTAACCGTCATAGCGTCAAATCTTTCACTTTTACTTTCACTGTTACTTTTGACGGCCACACCGTTAAAACCCTTTCCTTCGGCATCGTTACTGTCAATTTCGATCATTTCGACCCCAACACTGGTCATTTGCTTACTTTTCGACCTCAACAATTTATTTTCTTTTTTCACCTCTATGCTGTCAATTTTCTCGTAATTCGACTTCGAAACTGTCAACTTCATTTGGTTTGACCTCTATACCGACGATTTTCTCGCTGTCGGCTCCGCTACTGTCCATTTTTTTTCTCGATACTGTCAATCCAATGACGATGCTCTCAAGTTCGACAGCCAGTACCGTAATTTTTTTCAGATCAATTTGAAATTTTGCTTTCTCCTAGCATATAATAGCAACGTGTTAAAAATAAGTTTCTACTTTTACGATCGCAATGACCATGGATTTAGGAAGAATTGAAAAGACACGCGAAATTTTATTTTCGAAAAATGTCAATTGCTTTCCGTCATGGTTTGTACGTATTTTCATGCGAAACGTGGAATATTCCTCGCTCGAAACACAATCCCCGACTATCATAATCCGGATGTACTTGATTTACGAAAGGCTCCCTTTAGATTTATGTTCATCGAAAGATGGGACAGATCATAAAAATGCTCAGCCCCTCGTTAGAGGATTCTTTCGGGGATTTCCGGGTGCGCAGGACCGTACGAAGGGCTCAGGGCTCTTAGGTAATGCCGAAGAGGTCTGGGAAAATCTTGTGCCAGGGCTAATTTGCCGCGCAGGTAAGCTATGACGAGTATGCGTCCTTTTTTCCCTGCCGGTTATTTTTTTTTTCGTCGACCGTTGGAATCGCGTAGTCGAGGCGGCCGGCCAGTCGTTTCGTGACTGTCGAGCTGAGCTGGTGTACTCTCGTGAGCCTCTGTGCCCGGTGTTGAAGTGAAAACTGCCTCGAAGACAAGCGAAAAAAAGAACGACCTCGAATCATGCTTCAACCGTACTCGATCCTCAAGACCATTGCTCTCCTGTCAATCATACGTGAGTTAATTCGCATGGCATTTTTTTATGCAAAATTTTATAATCTTCCCTCAGGAGTCACATTTGAACAAAATACTCACTCCTTTTTTTCGAGTAATCTTTGGGGAACTTTTTGAGAGTGTATTCACTTTTAGTAAGAATTTCATTTCTTGTAAAGTTTATTGAAATGCATCGTTGAGTTTCTCCGCGATTAAAGTTTTTTTTACTTATTCACTGATTACTGCGATCAGTTTTGGCTTTGACGGACAATGTTTGCTCATGCATAAATTTACATTCATTCCTTTTTTTGCATTCACTGCAAAATAAAATATTGGCGTATGATCTTTAAATTCCATTATAAATGGTAATGAAATTAATATACAACGTTTATAATAAAACATTGAAACATATTTATAACATCCATGTGCTTGTCTCATTTCCTTTAAATTATAAAATTAATGCTCCTTCATTTAATTCATTACATTAATTCGCGTCGTTAAAAAATAACGTGAAAATCCACATTTTTTACAATTATACGACAATAAACAATACGTCTTTTATTCATAAATTATTATTGCGTTATTATATTTTTACATGTATATTGCAAATGTATTACTATATAATTGTTTCGTCGTTTGAACTGGGCTTTTAAATACATTAAAATAGGGCATATCGAATCGAATTATAAAATGTAGCATATAATATATTTTATTCATTTAAAGGGTACGCAGTGTTCAGCTCAATCGAATATATGATCTCTCGGGGATTTATTATTTCTGGGGTTTTTTTAAACGTCATACACGACCGAGTTATTGAACTTCACATTAAATATGCTGTCAATTCGGCTTGCATTTAATACTGCGAATGCAGGGGGGGGGGGGGCATATTTTTATTCACACGTCACGGAGCATTGTGCGATATTTCTGTTTGCTCGATAATCAATTTTTTTTTCAAGTAAACAACGGCAGCATTTATCTGCAGGCAATGTGAAAAAAATGTCAACAAATTCTTTGTAACGGAATCTGATATCAATTTATTTTATGCAATTGATTAGTCAGATATATCAATACAAGTGTCAAATTTCAGTGGATAATTGTCATTTTTATTATTATTGGGATTTTTCGACTGAGAAAAATATGATTTTTAATTGTTTTCCAAGTTCTCTTCGAAAGAGAATATAGCGAATGTTTTTATGAGTAGTATTTACGAGAAAAAAATAGAGCATTCTGGAAAAAAATCAATATTACATTTTAAGTATAGCAGAATTAATGTGACTAAAATGTGAATAGGAAGCATACCTGGAAGACTTTTTTAGTGTATCTCGCCATCGAGAAAGAAATTGTCAAATATGCTTTGCAAAGTGAATAAATGCAATTTAATTCCACAAAGAAAAAGTTTTTTAGGAGAATTTCGTATTCGGAATTGACTTATCTTCATTCTGCTGTGCTTGAAATGGAATTTTGATTTATTTCCAGAATGCTTAATTTTTTTTGATAGATATTATTCATCACAAAAATACGCTATATTTTCGTCGAAGTGGCCTCGAAAAATCATTAAATATCGCATTTTTCTGAAAAGAAAAATGTCCGCGCCAGACCCTAAAAAAATATATGGCAAGCTTATAATTATCAGCCTGTATATATATATAGAAATGAAGGATACCGCGTTGGTTTGGTTCTTTCGGTATCGCGGTCTCTTGGCTGTAAGAACCATTATCAGCGGTTTGCAAAAATAGACAAAAACATATATACAACGTGCAAACTCCGCCTGTCGTGCTTCACATATCGTACACACATAGTGCAGTGCAAAAATACTTACAGAGTAAACTCTTCGAACCCAAGCCCTCGTCTACTGTTCTCTTGCTCTCCGCTTTGCCTCTGAGAGTTGGAAGGAGATTTTTCTTTTATATTTCGAGATTTTCCGCTATCTCTACCTTTTCGATTTTTGCAATATTTTTCTTCTCTTCCAATAATACTTTTTGCAGCTACGAATACTGTGTACGATCATTTTTGTGAAATGATGGCTTCCATATCAGATTGAGTGGAGCAGCGTATGAAATTTATCCAGTGTCGGTTATTTATTACATAATATGCGTGTGTATACATACAGACTACCGGCCCAAGGTTTTCGGACACTTCAGATAATTGCAAAACTTTCGATCATTCGGTAATTGCCAAATAATGTTAAAATAAAATAGTTCATTTCTTTTATTGTTTTACGAAGATATTATATAGTTCTGTATAATGGATTATATTATTCTAATATAATTTTGCAATTATCTGAAGTGTCCGGAAACTTTTGGCCGGTAGTGTATATATATATACATATATATATATATGTATATGTATATTTACATTAGGATGGCACAAATTTAAGCTCTATTTTTTTTCCTTTTTCTGACCAATTATTTGTTTAAGAAAAAAAAAATTGTCGCGAAAGCTCTAGCCGGCTAATGAATATTTAGTGGTCGCTCAACAGCTTCGAAATGTCCAAATTTTCAAAACAATTCATCCTTTTTTCTTTAAAAACAGTTTTCCGCGTATCATAATGCGTCCCACAGTTGGTCTCGTTAGTCAGACTGCGAACCAATCGTAGCTTTACTCGGTGACGAGCGACGCCATAATATAATAATACATAATAACACATATCGTCTAATTCGTGTTTGTTACGAATTATCATAATAAATTATTCAGAAAATGTAACACTTCGCTGTTTATTTTGATTTTATGCTACAAGGAATTATAGTGCATGCATGATTAATTTTTTGCGGAAACTCTGAATTTCGAAAGACTTCAGTGACTACTAAATATTCATTGGCTGGCTAGGGCTTTCGCGAGGTTAATTGAAAAATCATAAAGCGTAAAATTCATGAGTGAGAAGTGGACGAAAAAGAAAAAATCCATTTTTTCATGAAAATTTGAATGTTTGGCAGGCTTGAGCGACCTCTACATATTTTTTCACCGTTCGCAGCTTTCGCGACATTTTTCTTTTTCCTTTAACGAAGATAATTGGATGATGAGAAAAAAAATAGATCTCAAAATTGTGCCACCCTAATATATACGCATATGTACACAGCACGGTGTATATTTTGAGGACTCAATTAGTTTCTGAGTTCCAACGTATACGCTTGCGGGTTTTCACGTATAACCCTTCCCAATTGAACCCGTTCCTATCACTCCCTAACCGCACTTCGCTAATCTAACCTAACTTCCGTTGCGTTCACAGCCGTCTTGACCCATGTAGGTTTCGCCAATCGAACCGTAACGGCCAATACTTGGGCCAATGTTGGCGGGGCGATGATCGATTACCCAATTGTACGCCAATGCTCGGCTGAGTATTGACTAGCCAACATTGGTTTGCCGATACGAGGCCAATGTTCGGCCAAATATAGACTCGCTAATCATTGGCTTGTCGATACGAGGCCGATGTATGGCGAAGTATAGACTCGCCAATCATTGGTTTGCCGATACGCGGCCAATGTTCGGCCAAACATAGACTCGCTAATCATTGGCTTGTCGATACGAGGCCGATGTTTGGCGAAGTATAGACTGGCCAATCATTGGTTTGCCAATACGAGGCCAATGTTCGGCCAAGTATAGACTCGTTGATTATTGGTTTATCGATATGAGGCCGATGTTTGTCGAAGTATAGACTCGCCAATCATAGGTTTGCCGATACGAGGCCAATGTTCAGCCAAATATAGGCTCTCTAATCATTGGCTTATCGATACGAGGTCGATGTTTGGCGAAGTATAGACTCGCCAATCATGTTTTTGCCGATACGAGCCCAATGTTCGGCAAAATACAGACTCGCTAATGATTGGCTTGTCGACACGAGGCCGATGTATGGTGAAGTATAGACTCGCCAACGTTGGTTCGCCGATACGAGGCCAATGTTCAGCCGAGTAACGCATGATCGAACCGCAATTCGTACATTGACGATTCATTGTTTCGCGTTGAAGTCATTGAGAGACGAGATAAGTACTTTTCACGAGTCCATTGGACATTACTCTTAACAAATATACTACCAAATCAATGCACTCATTGTTGGCCGATTCTCGAACGAGCTCATACGCGATTCTCTGCCGATTTTTATGAACCATCCTACACTGACAGAAAAATTCTATAAAAATTAACTAACCGCGTTTATTTACTTATTTTTTATGTGAATTAACTAGATTTCGTGAAATCATATTTTTTCTATTGCATTCAATTATTGGAATTATTCATTTTAAATATATTTATTTATTGAAATTGAACTTGAACTAATGAACTAATGGTCCGTCTTTATTGCAACACACATATTAAAGGGTTGTGGGGGTGGAGAGGGTGGAGAGAGAGGAATTATATATATATATAGGTTATGTTTGAAAATTCTATAACATGTCATTCGATAAAACTCTAATTATCACAATGATATTAACTATTTGATATAGTTTATGTGATAAAATTAATGTTGAGAATCCATTTGGTGTCTCATGCCATATCTGCGATTCAGATGTTACAAGTACTCGGTAGCATAGGGGCAGCATGCTTAGCTATGAGTAGGTAGGTTCAAGGTTCGAGTCCCATATAGGTGAAATATTTTCTTCGAACTAATCGTTTCGAAAGACCAGGTAATGACGAATTACAATACAAAAATAATTAATTTTTTTTGTTAATGCAGGACCAATTTTGTTGATCTATATCGGGTCACAATTATCCGCCAAGATTCGGTCGATAATCGGGCCAAGCTCGAGTGCCAATGATGGCAATCTTAGCGGGGACTTATTGTTGGCCGATTCTCGAATGAACTCCTACGCGATGCTCGGCCGATTCTCATAAGCCATTCTAGGGCCAATATTGATTGCGAATATCGGGCCGCTCTTATCATCCAAGGCTCGGTCGATGATCGGGCCAAGCTCAAGTGCCAATGTTGGCAAGCTCGGCGTCGAGCATCGGCCAATCGTTGGCCACTACCGATCACCCTACATGGGGAGCTACACTATACCGCATTTGCCGAGGGCACGATGGAAACTGTAGAAAACCCGTATCGGTATAGACGGCCCTATATACTTCTGATTCTCTGGTGCACAGACTTTAACTCGAGTTTCTGCCCCAAGGTGTCAGAAGTATCGGCCTCCCGCTCGCTTACCAATAAATATAAACATCACTGCACTTGTAAATTTTGTATACTTTTTTGCAAAAAGAAAAGTATAAAAAGATTACGAGCGCATTCATCTTTATATTACATTCATTAATAATTACAAATGTAATAACAATTGTTTTTATTACAGAACGCCATTACGTACACATAAGTAATAAATATAGATAGAAAAGGGTTCGATTGGGAAGGGTGTAGGTTGAAACTCAGCAACCCTATACAAAAACACACACGTACACACACAAACATTATTATGGCATAAAGCATTGATCTTTATATTATAATAATTACTAAAGTAATCACAATAAGTTTTATTTACAAAACACGATTACACACACACCCATTATTTTTCGATTCGAGAGAGATTGTTTGAGGTAAGAATATTCTTAACGGGGGATTGTCTTTTTTTTTCGCAAAATTTACCGCTTTTTGGGAATTTTTTTGTGAAGAAAGTATACAACGGAAAACTTGTGAAACTTGGCAAATAGTTTTATTGATCTTTTTACTACATACAAAAAAATTTTTAAACAATTTCATCAAAAAATCCGCCTCCCACCCCCCTCGACGCGCGATGGTCCTTTTTTGATGGTGTGCACGATTACAGCCTTCACGTTCATCCTGCAACAAAAACCCAAAAAGCATTTTACTTTAGACACATATAGCTATCGTTCGATGAAGGGAAAAAAACATTGACGATTTGGTGACGTTTTGAACTTGAAGTATCGATTTTTCGAAAAAAATTGATCGATTTTTTGTTATAAATAAAAAACTATTAAACGTATTGCTTTTTTGCTTCATCAAACGATAAAAGGATGTCAGCTGAACATTCTGTCCAAATTTGAAGGCAATCGGTTGAATAGTTTTTGAGAAATCGTGCACACCATCAAAAAAGGACCATCGCGCGTCGAGGGGGGTGGGAGGCAGATTTTTTGATGAAATTGTTTAAAAATTTTTTTGTATGTAGTAAACAGATCAATAAAACTATATGCCAAGTTTCACAAGTTTTCCGTTGTATACTTTCTTCACAAAAAAATTCCCAAAAAGCGGTAAATTTTGCGAAAAAAAAGACAATCCCCCCTTAAAGTTTTTGTTTGATTGTGATATAAACATGTATTGTATTATTTGTATTGTATCTTTGTTTAAAAATATACCGAAAGCAATATAAGCTCAAAAATAACTCCAAAATTGCACTATTTTGGTTCAGTGTGGATGCCTAATTAATTGAATCCAAAAGCCTGAAAAGCAATAAAAAATAAGTTATTCACAAATGAAACTTGTCGGTTGAAGCGAAATATGATTGCAGGAGCGGTAAAAAAGTTTTGCATCTCGAGCAGTCGATTGTTTCAATTCCTAGGCATAGCGAGACGACTCAGTCGACTTTCGGAGAACCGGTGTCGATTTGCAATCGAAAGCGGTTCGTTAGCGAGTTTTCGCTAATTTTTCAAACACAACGGAGCTTCAGTGAAGAACTCTCGACGAGACTGTTTTTCTTTCTCGTTCTTTTTTTTTTCACTCGTTACGTGCGACACGATAATTTTCGATCGTTGCTTCACTTCGCACCTTAATGGATGCCTCGGCGGTTTTATCAATTCGGTTCGTTCACGATCATTCGTGGCGTCTCTCGGACCACCATCGACATCGTGTCAAGAGTGGGTTAAGGTTGTAACACACGCGACTTAGATGCACGACCAACTTTACTCCTCAAACTCCATTAACGATATTGACCCTTTGACTATGTAACCCGCGCCAAGACGTTGCAGGCAGTTAAAAAAAATTACGTGGGTAAAATGTTGGATTATTTCTAGTTCCTCTAGTGGTTTTTTAGCCGTAGACAAAAAACTCAATGAGTTGCTAGTAGTTTTTTATTCCTAGAAAAATATTGAATGAGTTTAGTCATTCTTTATTACTAGATTTTTTTAATCCGTTAAAAAACGATTAAAAGTTCTTTCAGTTGTTTTTTTTTATTCCTAGAAAAAATGTTATGAGCGAATTATGAATTATGAGGGAAAAAACTGAATGGGCTACAAAATAGTTTATTTGGGTTTGTTTGGCTTTGCTTGATTGACCCTCGACTAATTAATTATAATTAATTTTTTTTTTAATAATTAATTCCTGAGCCCGAAGTTATTGCGGGTTTTTACGTATAACCCTTCCTAATTGAACCTTTTCTATCGCTCCCTACCCGCGTTTGGCTATTCTAACCTAGCTTCCGTTGCGTTGTCAGCCGTCTTTAAGGGTGAGATGCAGTCAGAGGCGTGAAAATACGAGAATTTTCAATTATTTTTTTAATAGTAATTAAGTTTGTTTTATAAAAGTGGTTACACAGACTTTTTATGTTATATTTCAACTTGACGTGTACAAATTTTCAAAGAAAAATATTGATTATTTATAAAAATATCGCCATCTTTGTCGGACCCCCTTCGGCATGTAGTGCTTTGCGGTGACCATCATAAAATGTTACTAGATCATCTGAATTAAAAAAAAACAAACAAAAGTCATTAGTTCAATAATAAATGTAGTCCTTAATCAAAGCTTTTTTTTTCAAAAATTAACAAAATGGCGGCTTCCGATAGATAACTTTCGATTTTCGAATAAAAAATCGCTCGTTTATTGTTAAAAAATTGAAACTTTCAACAATAATGAAAATCCTTCGATTAAGGACTAGTTTTCAATGCTCTGAATAAGCACACCAAATTTAATAAAAATCCATCTAGTGGTTTTTTAATTATAGTGGTCATCGAATTGAAAAACATAGTTTTGAGAAAAACGCATTCAAAGTTTTTCGATGAGAATACGGTATTATATGTTCGTAAAATTTGGAGCTCGATGGATGAAGCTAAACTTTTTTTATGTATTTTGATCCGCTAAATCCGAGTATCACAATTTTTAGCCGAAAAGTCGAGCATTCAATTGTTTATAGCCAATTGTTAAAACAATTTTTCAAACAATTAAAGTTTTTTGGGATGAATTCTTTTTTAACATTTTGGGCAATTTTAAAACGAAAGTATGCTTTATAAAATTTTGCTAAAGTTCATAGTTTTTGAATAATAAATTTTTGAAAATTTCTGAGAGAGTTTGCCAATGTTACACTTGATTTATGTATAGAAATACTAATTAAAAAATACTTACATCGAATCATCAATTCCTGGCCCATTTAATTGGCCGTTGGTTATTTAATTCATCTGAAAAAATCGAATAAGCAAAAACTGACCTTGTTTGGGCTCATCTATTGACCCTTTGATTTTTTAATTCGTGCCAAGACTTTGTAGACAACTTAAAAAATCTAAACGTGGGTAAAACGCCGAATCACTTTTCGATGGTTTTTTAGTCGATTGTTAATCGTAGAGAAAAAAATGGATCCCAAATAAGTTTTTTTTTCAGACAATTCCGGATTATTAGGGGAAAAAATCGAATGAACAGAAAAAGAGCTCTTTCAGATAGTTGTGAATTATTTTCAAAAAACAATCGAACGGGTCAAAAGAAGAATCACGGCAGACATTTGTCTTCGTTGCTTATTGAGAATCCTACAAAATTAGCAATTTTGTACAATTACAAAATTACAAAACAATACAATTATTGTAATTTTTTATTGTAATTCTTATTGCAATTAATTTATTAAAATCGTAAATTTTATTGTAATTTTATACAATTACACAATTACAAAAGTACAAAACAATGTAATTTGAGAATTGTACAAAATTCGAATATTGCGAAAAATCCAGTATTTGCAGAAAAATATTTCGAAAAATGTACTACAAAATTGGACATATTGCACATAAATTGCACTTCAGTTGCACATAAATTTGATATTTCAATAGATTGGAAAAATCATATTAACAATCAATTACAACATATGGCGCAACGTACAAAAAACAATCACCAAAACAGTATTTATTAATAACTTTTCGGGTTGATGATTATTCAAAATGAATATTTCTTTTTACTATTGTCATATTATGACCTATGCAAATTCGCCAAGCTGAATTAGAATTATTATTACAGAGAAAGTGCTGGTCTGGGAAGAGTGTTGAAAACATTGTTTAAACATTTGGCTGAAATGTTTTAAACTATCGAGAACGTGAGCGCGAGGTTGTGTTTTGTGCCTTGCTATCTGAAAACAAACACGTGTTAACTCCGTCGATAAAAACGCGCCATATGTCTCTGTGCGTTTTATCTACCAAGGGATATCTTTGTTATCTTAGCAGCTTTTTTAAATCTTTTTTTATCGCATACACTCGTGATTCAGTAATGGAGGGAAATTCATTTCAGTGAGACGTTCAGCTTTTGTATCTGGCTTTTTAAGGAGGTCACTTTCTCTGACATTTCACCAAATTCATTATTTTATATTTTTGTTCACCCGGGTCATTATGAGAATATTCTTTATACTTGTTTTTATACTTTTATACTTGTCTTTATACCTGATACAAAAAATAGAACATACAAACTGTGTGTTATTTTTTGGAGGTTGAGGTTTCAAAAAATGGCGGTTTTGGGCAATCTCGACCGGATCTAGAATTGATTGACAGAGAGAAAAGAAATTTTGGACGCTTGGGGAGCAAGTTTGTTGGCGTTCATGTGAGGCGAAACCATGCTGCGGAGATGAATTTTTTTCCTCGGCCTTTTCAGTTTCTGAGGTGCTAGGAAATTCTTCACAGACTCTCCATACTCTCCTAATGGTGGTGTGAAATTATTACGTAAGCAAAAGAAGTATTTTGTATGAAAAAAGTTTCTCGCCGTGCAAATGTTTATTCCGTGAGAACATCTCGAAAGTTCAAAAATGAACTCATGAGATTATAAGTTATTAAGAATATTAGTTATTTCATTACGAAGATACAACGAGAAGCTTTTTTGGAAAAGCTCAAGAAATTACTTTCATGAAATAATAAGAATCTGAAATTATTTTAAAAAATAATTGGAACGTTCGATAAACATTTTTACGCAAAAAACTATTTTTTTACTGTGAGGAAGACGATAAAAATACAACGAGAGGATTTTCCTTATCAAGATGTTGTTAATAAAAGAAAAATTAATCTCCAATTATAGAAAACAGTTGGAACGTTCGAAAAACATTTTTTTACGAAAACCAATATTTTTCTGAGAACAAGAAAACAATGGCGTCTTTTTTTCTCGTCCGCCATTTGTTTATTCGGTCTGAATTAGTAATGATAAATGTGGCCCTTATTTCTCTATTTCGGTTTCCGATCGTTATATTTTTTCTCTCATTCTGAATCGTTGGCGTGCAAAACCAGACCATCTCAAAGAGGAAAAAAAATCACTCAGCTCTACCTGATAATTGTGTAGGCAGGGCAAAGATAAAAACAAATGCTAGCTGTAGTTCGTAACCCACGTTATTGGTACAAGTGGCTTCAAGTGATGTTTTAAGGAATTAATTGGCTGTAAACAGTCCCTCGTCTTTGATTCGTTTAAATAAATGTATTGACGCTACTATAGCCGTGTACGTGCCATACAGGATGTTTCAGTTAATCATAATAGTGGAATATCTAAAGAAAGGTACGTCCAATCGAGAACAAATCGAACAAAAGTTGCACGCTCTCTCTCTAGAGAAATACGATGATCATGTTGTTTAATTAGCTATTAAAGTGATCATCGTCAAACCAAGGTCGCGTCCAGTTTTTTCCGCGACAACCCTATATTTTTTATAAAACGCAACTGAGGTCGGGCTCAAGACGAGTCCAATGGAGAAAAAATTGTTCCTGGATTGGAAATTACAGGAGTTATGGTATTTTCAAGCTCTTCCAGCTGTTGTCCATCGCTGTCTGCGTTGCCAATACCCGATACGCATCAGGTTGGGAGAGATAAACTTAAATGTACATTAGATAGAAGAGGCTTCGATGTTTGTTTAGCTTTCCTTGCGATCGGCTTAACTGTTCCTGAGCTATGCCTCCAGTTCATTTCAAATGGATCACCCATCAGAGTATGTGACGTATGGATCGCAAGTAGGACTAGAATAATAATGAAAGTCCTGGATAAACACGTTGTCCAGTAATCCTCTAGATATCTCTTATGCTCTATAATTGCCCCCATCAATGAGTGACACATAGACACGCTCGGAATTTCGCGAAGACAATTGATTCAACCAATTTTAGCGGCATTTGCGGTAATAGCGGTGTCGGATCATTGCCCAAAGGCTCTCGTGTCACCCTCGTCATCAACGAGCCGGGAAAATGTCAATTGGCGTGTCATTGACTGTTTGAGAAATTGTCAGGAATTGTGAAAAAGCCGACAACGACAAATTCCATCCGTCATTGAAGGCGGAGCACGTCTTACAAGGGGGCATTCCCTACTCCCCATCACCGATTTCGCTCAAATTTATAGGACATGCAGGGCTTGGCTAGAAATGAAAGTACCCGAAGTGGGAACCCCTGATGGCCAAGCGTTTAGAAAATGAAAATGTTAACGCGGCTCTCGCACCGTATAAGCCATTTACGTTAGCATGTTTGCCAAGCAGCGGTTGGCGTAGCGGTAAGAGCTTCACGGAAAAAAAGAAATAGTACAAAATACAGGGGCTACACAGTTCTCATTGGACTCGAGCGATTGCACAGCGATATTACCTGAAACACAGTGCTCAAAATACAGTGTGCTCAAAGTAAATTTTTACAGTTCCTATACTGTCCTCTTTGGACTCGAACTGCTCTACTGTATCTTTCATTGGAACACTCAGTCCAAAATACAGTGTAGTCAAAAGTAAATTTTGACAGTTTAACACTGTAATATAAATTCAACAAAACTTGTAATTTGTTACACTGTAACACTGTAATATAAATTCAACAAAACTTGTAATTTGTTGGTTAATTTGTATTATATACAATGAATGCGCCAGTTATATCGACAGAGTTTATGTAGGTGTTTTAACAGTGAAGTCCTCTGTTCTAGAAACTGGTTAACAAAAGATATAGTTTCAGTTTTGAACCGTTGCTTTTTACAGTGTGAACACGGGAAACGTTCTTGTTTTAATACTGTAATTCAAACTTAATGAACCCTGTAATTTAATAGTGCCACAAATCGTATATTATAAAAAATTAGGGGTAAAAATAACATTAGATAGCGCTGAAAGAACAATTGAAGCGCTGAAAGAACTGCCAGTTCTTTGTGTCCTGGTCGCGCCACGCTCGAGATAAGTCCTAACCAGTGAATACCGTTCACAACGTCACACTGTAAATTTGATTATAAAAATAAAATAAACAAAATTCGGCGAAACCTTTGCTTACAATGTATATGTATATATGTGTGTGCGTGTGCGTGTGTGCGCGCGCGCGCGTGCGTGCGTGCGTGTGTGTGTGCGTGTGTGTGTGTGTGTGTGTGTGTGTGTGTGTGTGTGTGTGTGTGTGTGTGTGTGTGTGTGAGAGAGAGAGAGAGAGAGAGAGAGAGAGAGAGATACACAAAAAAAAGTTTATCGATAAAAGAAGTTTGAAACAAATGTGTAGAAAATATTAAAAAATCAGTCACACACAAGAACGTACCTTTTTGTAAATAATTTTCTCTTTTTTATAATTTCTTGAATTATGTCGCAAGAATTTCAACGTTCGCATCCTATCGACCACGCACTACTAACTGGCAATCCTTTGTGTCCTGGCCACGTGCCTCACCCCACGCACGAGACAAGTCCTAATTAGACAAGAACGTACCTTTTTTTAAATTCTCTCTTTCTCAATAATTTCTTGAATTCTGTCGCACAAATTTCGATGTCCGCGTCCCATCGACCACGCACTACTAACTGGCAATACTTTGTGTCCTGGCCACGTGCCTCACCACACGCACGAGACAAGTCCTAATTAGACAAGAACGTACCTTTTTTTTAATTCTCTCTTTCTTAATAATTTCTTGAATTCTGTCGCACAAATTTCGATGTCCGCGTCCCATCAACCACGCACTACTAACTGGCAATCCTTTGTGTCCTGGCCTCGTGCCTCACCTCATGCCTCATGTGCGTACAGTATAAAAATCAGTGATCGCATTTAAATTTTACAGTTGAATATTTTTACTGAAATCACTGATGTATTCACAATATAAAACTGCAAATAAACCAGCGTAACTGTAAAAATCTCAGAGTGCACAGATAACGTCACGAACTGTCGAAGGAAGAGTAAAACTACCGTGCCGCACTGTGAAATTTAATGAATCACTCTGTACTCAATACAGCGTACACTGTACCCTTGCACTTTACGTACAGTATAAAAATCAGTGACCTCATTTAAATTTTACTGTTGAATATTTTTACTGAAATCACTGTTTTATTCACAATACCAAACTGTAAATAAATCAGTGTTACTGTAAAAATCTCAGGGTGCACAGATTGCGTCACGAACTGTCGAAAGAAGAGTAAAACTACCGTGCCACACTGTACAATTTAATGAATCACTCTGTACTCAATACAGTGTACACTGTAACCCTTGCACTTTGCGTACAGTATAAAAATCAGTGATCTCATGTAAATTTTACAGTTGAATATTTTTACTGAAAACACTGATGTATTCACAATACCGAACTGTAAATAAGCCAGTGTAACTGTAAAAATCTCAGTGTGTACAGGAAAATTCGTCAATTTTGTAGGACAGGATTTACGTTACTCTGTTTCACTGTAAAATGAAATATGGCACCCTGTTTCTCATGCGGTTTATACTGTGATTTTCGCTGTTTCTTTTTTTCCGTGTTGGACTAGTAATTCGATGGTCGTGGGTTCGACCCCCGTGTGAAGACTTTATCTAACTTTTTCTCAATTTTTATATTATTCATTTTCGAATTAAGCAAAGAGGCGAATAATTTATTTTATTTATTTATTTATACGCAAAAGGCATAGAAAAGGTAAAAAATTGGGATTTCGGACTTTTCAACAAGGGATTGTAATTAAAGCGCATACGAAACGACTTTGTACATGAAAATTCAAAACTTTATTCGTTGACATTCAATGATTTACATTTGTCGGGATGATATTTATCGTAGAAACAGGGGAAACAATAATTATTTCTGCATATAGCACACGTTATAAATGCCGCATTTTCACAACCACGTCGTTGTTTCAACGTCTCCATAGAAAAACATACTTGATTGACGTTCATAAAGCATTCTCTCTCATCGCAAAGTTTAGAAGCGAACTACGCGTAACGTAACATGTTACCGAATATTGGCGCGGATAATTGATGATGAACAATCGAATGTATTTTTATGCAGTCTTCTCGGGACGTTATTTATTTTTCTTGCTCGATGAGATAAGAGCAATTTTGTATTTTTTTAATAAAGTTTTTAACCTGACGATAAAAATATACATCGCAGGGTTGCACCAGTGGAGTACATTTAGGGGGAATTACTTTGATGCTACACGTTGGCAATCCTTCTTCATCTTCAAATGACGTCCTATATGCTTTTTGCATATAAATAAATAAATAAAATAAATAATTCACCTCTGTGCTTAATTGAAAAATGAATAATATAAAAACTGAGAAAAAGATAGAATAAGAAAAAAAGTCTCCACACGAACACACGACCATCGAATTACTAGTCCGAGCTCTTACTGCTACGCCGACCGCTGCTTGGCAAATATACTAACGTAAATGGCTTATACGGTGCGAGAGCCGCGTCAACATTTTTATTTTCTAAACGCTTGGCCATCTGGAGTTTCCACTTCGAGTACTTTCATTTCTAGCCAAGCCCTGCATGTCCTATAAATTTGAGCGAAATCGGTGATGGGGAGTAGGGAATGCCCCCTTGTTAGGTGTGAGCCCAAGCTTGTGGGTGAGTTCCAGTTCGAGGTAGAACTTTGGTACTCATTTGCGATTTGCATTTTGACTTCAGCTCGAACCCAGTCAAACTTGATTGAAATTCTCGGACGAATCAATCAGTGCAAGATTGTTCCAATCGATGATAGGTTGATTCAGACAACTTGGTCATTTACATTTGGACACCAACTGCAACAGTTCTGCGCCAACTGCAACAAAGCAACTCCAAACAACCTGTTCATGATCCAGACTTCCAATGGGTTGAATCCAGTTGAATTGGGACTAGTTTCCTGTACCAACCAATCAATGATATGTTCATCCAGACCACTTGGTCATTTTCATTTGAAGATCAACTGTAATATTAGTCCCAGGGTGATTGGAACCTCCGGAGGTATTTTTCACTTGCCCAAAGCAACTCCAAACAACCCGTTCACGATCTAGATTTCCAATGGCTCGAACTCAATTGAATTGGGATCCGAACCCTAGAGAAAGTAGTCAATACAAGTTACGTCATGTCCTTTGGGGTCTCCAATTCCATCACACATTTTGCCAGTTCTCGGGGAAGCTCAAAGTAGCCAGTTTGAAGCTTCGCGCTGTTAGTTACGTATTCCGAATGTAGGTTTCCGTTCCTCCCAGGATTGAATGGCTGTGTGCGTATGGATGCTCATATCGTTACGTAACTAGTCGTCGTGCCACGCTGGCTTTCACTAACGAAGAATCGTTCAGTCTGCGCGCGGAGACATCGATACTCTCAGTTCTTTTCTGCCTGACTGTCCATTTCTCTCTCTCTCTCTCTCTCTCTCTCTCTCTCTCTCTCTCTCTCTCTCTCTCTCTCTCTCTCTCTCTCTCTCTCTCTCTCTCTCGTGCAGTTTCCGCGGCAAATGTGGGCGGCAGACAGTGGTTAAGGAAAGGGGCAGCATGCACGAGGGAATCCGCCATGGGTAAGAGCAGAACAGTTTGCTTTAAAAGCTGCATCCCTGCACACGTGGCAGTAAAAATGATAACAATTCATAATAATAAGGATAAAGGAAGACGTCGCCTGTCAGTGTTTACAGAATACTTCAGCTCCCATTGACATGCATCAGCGAACGTATAACCAGCTCTTCTTCTATGTCCCACTAACAACTGGTTTTATTTTTCTACAGCGCAATAAGCGAACCCCTTTGGGTTGGCCCCAAACCCTTTCAGACATTGTGTCTTTGGGTTTTTTAAACAGAGATTAACTTTGTAAATGTTCCCCGTCAGCAGATCTCAAGTTCCAAAATGCACTGCCACTCTGTACGTTCGAACTGCCATTGCAGGCAATTTAAGATGGAGGACCAATAGTAGATAACTGGCAAAAACGCTTTGAAAAATCAATTCATTTTGTTTAGGGTCTTTTATCCAGGGCATTGGCAGTAATGTTTATCAGTCGAAAAGAAACCGTTTGGGAAATTGCCTTTCGTGTTTACTCCACGATATTCCGGGATCCGGCCATATTGGCTGTCAATTGAATTGGTACTAGAAAAAGTGAACTTTAATGCTTTTTCCAATTTTTCACGAAACCTCCATGGCGATATAATTTGTCGTGCTGGGGAAAAGCTCGTCATGCTGAGAAAGCAAGCTGAACACAGCAATCAGGCAAACAATGTTGGTCGTTGTACCAGGAACTCGGAAAAGTTTTAAACTAGTGGCTGAAGAGTTAGAGGAGCCCCCACTGTCGAACAGACGAGTTATTGTCCGTAGCCCGGTTATACGTTAATTGGATACTTTGCGCGCCGGTTGGCAGCGGCGCGGAGAGGTGAAGAGGTCCCCGTTGCGAGAATCCGGTGTGCATTGAGGTAGGTCAGGCGGTCAGCCGGTTTTCAACTGCCCCGTCTAGCTATTCGCAAACCCTAACGAACTTCCCACTCCTAGATTGACTTATGTTGCAGCTCGTATTTCATGGAAAAATCAATACCTCGTTTCACCGACTGAAGGTAACACATTCATTATCGAATCGACGCCTGTCGAATCATGGAAAAAAGAGAATTTGGACTTGGCTTTTAAAAAAGCACGAATTTTTACGCTACGCATCTTTAAGCTGCAGCAAGTAATGCCCTGTTTTACCGACTGATGGTAAAATGTTCAATTCCACGAGCTCCTTAGACTAGTGGCTCAAGTGGATTCAACTTTCGAGGTTGCTCCCATTCGTTACGAAAGATCGTTGCTCTGTTTTACCGACCGATAGTAAATGTGTTCAATTTCTGCAACGAACCTGGCGATCTATCGATTAAGGGGTAAGGCCACTGTAACGGTCCAAAAAAAAAGGTTTTTTCACGAATTTTTTGCTTCCAAAATTGAAGGTAATTGAAAAAAAACTTTTAAGGGTGTTATCGGGCATACATTAAACTTTATTATCAAATTTTTTTACAGCAAAAAAAAACAAAATGGCGGTTCCACAGCTATCTTCCCGGGGCATGTTTTGCTTGCAGGGCTCCGCGGCACGCAGCACCACTGGTGCACTTTTGAATCTAGAACAAAAAAAAACCATCAATCTAGAGGGTTATAGCTAGAGAATGTCGATCGGATTTTAAAAAGTATCAATTTTTGTGGATTTGGCGTGCGTTTGAAAAAAAAATTGATTTTTGACGAAAAAAACGGCTAGTTTTTTGTTAATAAAAAATCAATAAATAAAGTTATTGAAAATCCCGATCGACATTCTCAAGATAATGTTAATGTTCACATCTGGTCAAAATTTCAAGTAAAAAAAATGAAAATTGTTCGAGTGATGCTGCGTGCCATTTTGAAAAACCGTATTTCGAGAAAAACGCGTTTAAAGTTTTGCGAATAGCTCTATTTCCTAAGGAAAAAACTATTGCGAATTGCTCTATTTCCTAAGGAAAAAATTTTTTTTCTCGCACGGGACCTTTTTTTCCTTATTCTAGAGGGTTTAAACTATTTTTGAAGCCAATAAAAAAAAATCGATTTTTCAAAAAATTTACAGTGGCCTTACCCCTTAAATAAGATAAAAATCGATTCGTCAAAGTTGCTCAGCTGCAAACACAACCGTGTTCTCAAGCACTTAAAAATTACTCTGCAAAATGTAGTAGCTGGTGTTCGTACATATATGCGAATGTGCTACGGACGTAATCCCACAGTTCAGCGAGTCTATATAGGGCCAAAGTTTGTGGCGATATTGTCATAGAGTATATAATTGTCCTTGACCAGTCGAGCGGAAATAGCGCTCGGCTGAAGCTGTTGTACAGGTAGTATCAATTAAAAGTGAACAGGGAAAAGAGGAAGTCTGCCAGTTTAATATATATATATGCATATAGGGAGAGGAAGAAAGTGAGAAGAGACCGAGAATGCAATATAGAATGTATATTTTGTTATAAAATACTTCGTAATTCTCAAAGCCCAAAGGAGTAATTTCAAAATTATTCGATTATACTTGATATATCCCAATTAAAAATTCCGCATTATGTTTTTATTTCAGAATTTTGCAGGATGGCCACGAAAATTGAGTACAATCCGTTAAGAACCAGGTTTTTGTTGGCAAAAAAATTATTCGTCTCAATGTATTCAAATTTTTTATGGAATTTTGTACTCATGATTGAGTTTGTTGCAAGAAAGCTAAGACGGCGTATTAAGGGGCTATACCAGTGTGAACGCTGAAAATTTGGGTGATTTTCGGGAATTTTTTGGAAGAAAAGTACTTAATAAAATCTTTCGGAAAATTAAGAATACATTTGGCTATATTTGACCTATATTACATAATTTTTTCATAGAAAAATATTGAGATCCAAGCGACTTAGGCGCTACTTTCGGAGGCGCCAAAACAAAAAGTTTCCGAAAAAGGAAAAAAAATGTTAAACTGGAAGGTATTTCCTGTACGATGACGTAGGATTTTCGAAAAATATTAAAATGTAACAAAATAGCGTCGTTATGAAAAAAGTATTTTTTCTTGCCTAAAAAATAGTCGTTTTTTTCAATGTCAAATCGTCAATTTTCATCCAATAAAAAATGTCCTACGTCATTATAGAGTCAATATATTGAAGAGCACTCCGTTCAAATTTCAAGTCAATCGGATAATTGCTCTTTGAGTTACAATGTCAGCAAATTTGAAAAATCCCATTTCGAGAAAAACGCGTTAAAATATTTAACTATCGATTTTTGCGAGATAAAATGATAGAGATACGGCCTTAAAATTTTTACAGGATATTCTTGAAAATATAAACAGTCGAAAAGGGCAAAAAAAATCTATTTTTTTAAAGTGTCACACTGGTGTAGCCCCTTAAAGATAAATGTTGTAGTATTGAAGCGAACCGATGTACTGCAGTGCTTAAAAAATAATGTTCTTAAAGAATATCGATACACTACATTTTAAATAGATACGTTATTTGTTTCGGAATAATTTGTTTTAAAATCTCGATATATTATTATATGTAAAGTCGACTGGTTTTTTTTGTTGACGATTGACGAAAGCATATATTCATCGGCGCTTGGCAAATTTTATTTATGAGATGACTTTCCCGTCGCGTTCTTTTGAGAACGTCGTATTATTTTTAAATATATTTTAATTTAATGCATTTTGATTTAGTATTTCATTGAACATAAAAAAATATATTTTATATATTTTAACTATTATACGGCACATGTGTCTTAAGTTATTAATGAACAATTTTGAAAAATCATTTCGACTGAAAATCGATTTTCTTAACATCTTCGACACAATTTAAGTTTTTTCAGATTTCAAAAATAGATTATTAATTTATTCAAAATATATTAATATTAAATATTTTGGAAATGTTCAAAAGGAACCTCATACTTCGCTGTGCGATTCTTTGGACAGTTTTTCGAGAAATCTCGCACAGAACCTATAAAAAACGTACGAGGTTCTTGCGTCGAGAAAAATCGATGAATGTGCATATCAGCTAACGCAAAACGACCCGCCTCGACTGTTCAGTTGCGTCGTCGTCGCTGACAGCACGAGAAATTATTCATTTCGCTGGCCAGCCTTTTTTTCACTATTGCTGTGACGTTAGAGCAATGAAAAGGACAAATGACAGACGATGGTTTATTACGCTCGGGCAAAAATAAAACAAATTGGTATGCGTCCACTTGGTTTTTTTTCCATAGGAAAAATACAAATGTTAACACAAATTCAGTTTGCGTCGAAATAACGATATGCAATAAATTCTATTTTCTTTTTGTCAACGTAATACGTTAATGAAGTGACTCATTTCTTTCGCTAAAGCCACGACATCTAACAATGTTTTCAAGGCATTTATCGAATTGTTCAATTTCAAGTAATGGAATTGAATCTTGTTTTTTCTAAATGGGAAATATGGGAAATATTTGTTAAGAATAAAGTCATGAGTCGTTCTTGTATAAAGGATAACGTTATCAGCTGAATCAATTTGAGAAATGAATACGTTTAATTATGGAAATAGAGAAATTGAATTTTTCTTTTTTAATTTCTTGAATGCGTTTTACGTAATAAACTTAAATTATATATTTTTTTGTAAAAAAGCATAAATACTTGTTTAGATCGAGTCACAATTCTATTATGAAGAATAACTGGTATTACTTGTTATTAATTGAAAAAAATTGAGACATTGAAACGTTTATTTACTAAAATGTAGAATCAAAAGTGTATTAAAATAAAGATTATAAAAACTAAGTGAATAAAATATCTCTTGGTGAATTCTTTAAAGTAATGCATTTTACATGATGATACATTTTATTATTTGGTATTATTGGAAAAATACATAAAATACAGAAAATACATTTTATGTAATGGAATTGAATTATATATTTTTTCTATTAAAAAATGAAATATTTGTCTAGAATTAAGCAATAATTATATTATAAATAATAACTATTATTATTTGTCATTAGTTGAGAAATATGAGGACATGAAAAGGTTACTTATGAAAATAGAAATAATCAAAAAATACTGGAGAATAAAGATGACAAAAATCGAAATAAGACAGTATGCTTTTTCTTATTCTTGAAGAAATGTATTTCAAGTAATGAGAATTGATCATGATGACTTCAGTCTCAAAATATTTACAGCAAGACAGTCGTGGGAAAACAAATTACATCTCCTTGAAAAGTTTATTTCCTTTAAAATCCATAAAAATGCCTCAAACTGTACACATTTTTCCTTTTACAAATGAATCCGTACGCACCCACATCTGCTTCCAAATCTGGTTTCTGAACATTTTGGCTCATTATGAAATAATTTTCATTTAAAAAATCGATTTTTTTCTTCACAAAAACAAAGCTCCGTCGATGAGGGAAAAAAGGATCGTTACCATTTTGTCCCAGTTTTCGGACCAAAAATGGTCCTTTTTCGTCCCGAGTGTGCACGAAGGAGAAAAAAAATGCACCCGAGAAATGCGTGCAGGGGAGTGAGACGTGAAAGACCTGAGCGATGCGCATCCTAATGGGGTCAAGAGGTCTTGAGTATATTTATGCCGAAGGTCCCAAGGTGGAGGTTCGGATGGGCTTTTGAACCGTACAGTTCGTCGAAACCGCACTCCCGCTCATCTCACAAACGAGCTCTTGCCCCTTTCGTGTTCCAGAGGCAGCAATGTGCACGACAAACAGTGACGTTTCGCCGGACCCCAAGGACTTTTTTTCTCAGCGCGTCAATGGTAATTTGACGAAGGTCACGTGGGCCCACGCGGTCAACAGCCTCGAGCACTTGCACGAAGTTCTCGCAAATGGTAATTCGTTGTTGCATCGCCCTTTTCATTTTTGGAGCAGAGATCATTCGTCAATAATTATTAAAATTTCTCACAAATGAAAATTTGGGAACGAAATTGCTAAAGTTACAAATAATTTCAATGTTTTGAACATTCGCCGTAGTGTTGTTTGACGAATAAAAATGTTGGCAATCGCTTGCTAACATTTGATCAATTTCCACAATTAAAGGAAACATCGGCAATGGAGAATGGAAATAATGAGAAACTTAAGCGATTACTTTCTGACATTTTATTTCATGTAAATTTAGGCAAACACTGGTAAGAATTTTTTTGTTGGTACTTTAGCGATGACTTGCCGATATTTTGGCGAGTTGAAATCTTAGCCATTACCTGCCGAAAATTTGCATTAATTACAAATTCTATGAATTATTCGATAAATATTGGTGAATGAGCATTTTTGAAATAACTCTTGAAAGAGTGAATCGATTGAAGGGTGAACAAAATTTCGCTGACGTTCAATTTATTCACATTATTATCAATAACTCGCCCAAATGTTCTATTGGCAATTTTATTAATTATTAAATATTGAAAACTCTGGCGATTATTTTAAAAGGATTGTGTCAATTGAAATTTAAGCAATTACTCGCTGATATTTAAGTTGATTGGCACTTTTATCAGTTGATTGCCGAAAGTTTCCATTAATTTGAAATTTCATCAATTATTTGTCAAATTGATGAATCATTGATTCATTTATTTTATTTTATTTAAGGCATTCAATTCAATTAATCTAATTTAATTTAATTTATTTTACTTCATTTGTGAATTATTTATCAAATTGAATAATGGACACGTGGCAAAAAAAAAATATTGAATCAATCGATGCATATTTGAAAGTATCGATTAATTCAATCTCTTCTTTGCTAAAAATTTCATTGATCAGGTTAATAAATAATTGTTCAATAAAATAACATAAAATAAAATGAGTCTATAAATAATTTATCAAGTGGATAAATAATGTATAAAATCGCTAACGAATAAACGATACAAGAAATTGTATCAATTTCTGAGCTTCCTACTGAGATGCGAAATTACCAGCGAATTCAATTCGTCGCAAATAATTTCCAAAATTACAATTCATCGAGCAATCGCCAACATTTCAATTATGCAAAATGAATTTAAACAAAAACAATCAGCAATACCGCAAATGTTTCAGTTTGATCAAAAATGGCGTTTTGCCAAAAAAATCAGTATTCATCGATTATTTAAAGAAAACCAATAACAATTTTTCTATTAAATTGTAAGAGGAACATATGATGATCGAGGCCGACGTCGTGATGGGAAGTCTGACGAACACGAGCGGGAACGCGACGGAAGAAATTCCGATAATGGCGCATCCACCGTCGGTCGAGAGTGATCTCTCGCTCGAGCAATTTTTGGAAACTGTACTTGCCGATGGTAAGCACGGGATAAAGCTCGACTTCAAGAGCATCGACGCTTTCAATTCCAGTCGACCGATACTTGAGAAATCCCGGGAAAACGT
This sequence comes from Ophion slaviceki, assembly GCA_944452715.1. Lineage (NCBI taxonomy): Eukaryota > Metazoa > Arthropoda > Insecta > Hymenoptera > Ichneumonidae > Ophion > Ophion slaviceki. The sequence continues at coordinate 45,602,912 of OX101788.1, read as the reverse complement.
GAGTGCATTGAATTTCGTCACCGATTTAAGCTCCTCTCCGATCTCCTGGTCAATTCTTGTGTGTCCAACTATTAATTGTAATAATGTCACGAAAAAAATTTAACGATTTTTAATTCTGATGCATATAAAAATCTGAATAAGGGGTCATCTCACTTTAGACGCTAAAGAGGCTATTATCATAAATTTTTGTATTGGTTTATATTATAGATATTAATACAAAAGTTGTTACACTCAATAAATACTCTTTCTAAATACATTTGAAAAAAATTATTCATTCAAGTCACTATTTAAATATAAAAAATTGTAGGCCTGCGGTGTTGATGAAATCTCGGAGATGGATCATCCGAAACAAAAAAATCAAACAGTTTTAGATTCAGTATGTTAATGGCTATAGCGCATATCATACGATTTTTGGTATATGCAAAAATAACAAAATGGCGGACATTTTTCGAAAAAAAAAAACAAAAAAAGGCATTTTTTCACTGTTTTTGGCAAATATTATTAAATATCAAAATTTAAAAAATCCTCGATATGCGCTAAAGCTATAGTTGTAAAGAATATGTGATTAACATTTCATAAGGATCGGTTTAGTAGTTTCAAATATTATATCAACAAGCCGTCGCAAACGTTGTTTCGAGAAAAACGCGTTTGTAGTTTGTTTGGGTTACATAAATACATTTAAAAAATGTTAAAAATGTAGTTCGAAAGTGTATTTATTAAGTGTAACAACTTTTATGTCAGTATCTATAATATAAACCTATCAAAAAAATTCACGAAAATAGCCTTTTTTAGCGTGTAAAGTGAAAAGACCCCTTAATGCTTGCCGAAAAAATTGAACAGAGCAAACTTTGTGCAAGTAACTACAATACACGTTAATTGTCTCGCAATGTACTTGAATATTTAACGTTGATTGGATTTTGATTAGAATATTAAAATAATTTGCATAATCATTAAATTCGCTTATTGCATTTTCACTAATTTATTTACAGATGAAAATTCCGGTCTGGTTGAACGCTGATATTCTTCCCGGTCCAGTCGACGCGAGCCCCGCTGATCAGATGCCCGTCGACCCGAGCGCATTCCTCGCCGGTGCTGCCGCCTCGTTTCCCGAAAGCACACTGTCCGTTGGTTGGACCACGAGGTAACGGTTTGCCAATGTTGGCTCGGCATTTTTTTTTAAATCCTTTATCGAGATTGGCAATTTTTCCGGAGATTCCGATTTCATCCCCCAAGATTATCCAATTTTCGAGCGAGGAATAAGGCCGCGAACCTCAAGGACCAATTTTTCTAAGAGGGCACTTGACTTACAAGGAACATCACTTGAATGATGCTTCCGATTTTGTCGAAACTCATACATGTGATAAAGCATTGAAAAATATTAGACACGCATTTTTTTGTTATCTGCGGAAAAAAGGTTTTGGGCGGAGACCACCCCTCAAAGAGAGGCGTCCCGAGGGGTGGTTTTGTTTCACCCACAAGTAATCCACCGATCTGAATGAGACAAAAACCAAAATTCTTCTAATATAAAGTGATGAACAATCCACGATAGAAGTATTGAAAAAGAATTAAATTAAGGGGTAACACGCCTTTATTGGGCGGGTCGCTTGCCCCCTTAAAATCGTTTTTCCGCCGATAACAAAAAATACGTGTCTAATAGTTTGCAATGCTTTATCACATATATGAGTTTCAACAAAATCGAAGGCGAACACTTGAGGGATGTTCCTTGTTAGCGAAAAAAAAGGTTTCAGAGCCTGCAGAACTGACGGGAGCAGGGCACGAGACTTTGCTTCTTTTTCAAAAGTGCAAGGACTTTCGAACATTCTCGAGAAGAGACGAATTTCTGACTGAGAATGTATCTTGGTTACAACTCGAAGCACAAGTTTGATCCGACCACAATTTTAGACGCTTTAGTGAAACACCTGAAAGTACACAAATTTCCAAAACTTCCAACAATGAAGAGAAAAACTTGATATACATTCGAAGAATGAAAAGAAACCATTTCTTACAGATGGGAAAAATTTAATTTCGTGACAAATCCTTCGCGTTTTCGACACGCCCATTCTTTCCTTCCACTTTCCATTGAAGGGCGAGATTCCTTTAGGCGAGGAAAAAATTGCTGATTTTCATGATTTTTTTTAAGCAACGATTTCCTCACCATTTTTGAGACTTAGGGTATGTTTTGTAACCACTTTTCGCTGTTACATGGTATTTTTTGAAATTTGATTTCATTGAATTGATGAAATAATACGATTTGAACCAAAAAGATAGTATTTTCCGAAAAATGCCTACATTTTGCAATAAAAATGTACTTTTTTGAATTCTAAAACATTTAGGCACATGACAATTGTCTACAACCATTCTAACCTTATTTAGACAATAAGGTTAGAATGGTTTAGACCAAATTTCATCAGAGTCGGTCGATTAATTTTTTAGCCGTACGTCACGCCCGTTTTGAAAATGCAGTCTAGAAGACCGTGCCATACCTCCGCCATTTTTAAAGATAAATAAAAAATATACCACGTAACAGCCAGAAGTACACTCAGAAAAAAGATTTATTAAGGACAAAGAATTTTGTCTCCCGGCGAATAAGTTTTCTTATTCGTATGTCGGCCTACTACGATTGTATTAACAGCTAAGAACATTTTTTATTTAACTTTATGTTTAAGATTTACTAAGAATTTTTCTTAACATCTAATACGATATATAAGTTAGAAGAAATAGGTCTTTTATGTCCGACAAATAGAGTTTTTCTTAACATCTAGTAGGATTCTTCATAATCCCCCAGCTGGTTTTCTTCGAGGAATTGTGTCATTTCGTCCGTCATTATTTTTTCACTTGATCGTTTTTTTCTCACTTAATATTCTTACTTACACTCAAATCATTCCTCACTGTCGAGTTTCTCACTTCCGAAACGCAACACTGACACTTGTGCCAAAAGCATTGGCATAGGAAGAAGCTACATGGTAAGCGTATGCGTGAGCTACATCTGACGAGCGGCCTGCTGTCGGGCCCGTCGCGTTGAAGGGCAAAGTGCGCATGCGCGCATTAGTATCATAGTCGCGAAATAAGAGGTTTTCGTGATTGGAAAGTAGTATTTATTTGATTTGAGGAAATATTTATTCAAATTTTCTATTTTAAATATGGCTTTTAATTGATGTGAAAAATCGGCACGTAAAGAAACATATTTAGTGACGCCGAATAAATTCTGTGGTTACAATCACATAAAAATTGTCTCCATACGAGTAAACGTTTATTAATTTCTAAGAAATTATGTTCTAATGTGCCAATTTATTGAAACATAATAAATCTTTTTTCTGAGTGTAGTACTAAAACAGACCCTAATTCTCAAAATTGGTAAAGACATCTATCCCTTAAAGACAAGTTATGAAAATTAGGACATTTTTTCCTCGCCTAAAGGTATCTCCCCCCTTAACCCAAACCAGAGTCCCGTAAATCCGAATTCCAAAAACGAAGTTCCGCTAACTCTCCAACGCGTTTCCGGTCGTTCGGGACTCAAAACAAGCGATGACCTTGAAAGAGTCTGTTGACGCAAAGCTTGTGGTTGGCAGGTTCGGTCAAAAGGTCAACATCACCAAGGGGGCTTACACGCAAGAGCAGATGCGCAAAATGGTCAACGTCCTAGGTCGTAGCGACGTGAAACAGTCGGTAACTTATCCGGTGCGCGCTGGCTTGGCGGCGAGCGACATGGAAGTTTTCAAGGACTTGCTTAAGGACACGTCGGTTCATAAGCCCACATTGACCATATGGTCGAGCGTGAACGATACCGTCGACTGCGATGCCCTCTCGAAGCTCATTCTCGGGATCGGGGTCGACAAGGTTTACGTGGACGTGCCCGAGGACGTTTGGTCGAAGCTTCGCATTTCCGGTGCTCCTTCGCTCGCCGCGAGCTCGGTCATCCTCGTTGGTACACTCGTCGCGAGCTTCGCGATCGCAAAGTCGATCTAGAGATGAGGCTTTTTCGAAAAGATTTTTTCTTAAATATTTTATTAAGGAGGAATATAATGTGATGTATAATAAAATGAATAATGAAATATATCATTCTCTTGCAACCGTCATTAATAAAAAACACATACTTTATTTTAAAGAGAACTCATGAAATTTTATATATAGGATGGCCCATCTATTTTGAGACATGGAACGAACTCGAAAAGAAGTTAAAAGAAACAAAAATCGCTGTACAATATCTCAAAAGTAGCGGACGAATATAAAAATGTTTCGGACAGAAGTTAATTGAAAAAAATAGGTTTTTTGCTTTAAAAAAAATACAAAGCTACCGGCGCAATGACTTTGAGGGCAAATGAAAACGAAGCATGGTTTTTTACTCGCCCTTCGAATTTATTCGACACGTGTTTCACCTATTTTTGCTATTTTTCGTTGTTTTCGAGTTATTTCGATGCCTCGGTAAGAATAGGACAACCTGCAAATTCATAATATATTTCATTAAAAAAATGTATAGTATATATTTTATTTATATCAATAAAATGTATAATATATAGGGAAATATGCATTCTCTTGTAATTCTCCTTAACAAAATATATAATATATACTTTATTAAGGGGGGACGAGCCTGTCATTGACCGTCGTTCAAGAATAGCTTTTGAAGAAAATAAAAAATACGTTCGGGTCCTGAACATTGCGTGGATTTGTTGATAGTTCAGTAAATAAAATCAGCATTCTTGGAAATTTATCGATGACACGCTCGGCCCGACTTTGGGATATTTAAAAATTAAAAGGACAGAAAAAACAAGAAATTCTTAAGCTTCGACAATTTGTTGAATCCCCCGAAGACTTTGGGGACAAAACTCGTTTCTTGTTCTCTAGACTCCTGTCACAGTTGTGAGAAGCAAATATTTCGGAAAAAACATGAAAACCCTTAATTAATTGAATAATTATTTATAATGAATGAATAAATCTATTGATTATTAATTCATGTTTTGATTAATGAATTAATCGATCAATTAATAATTATCGATTTGTTATTTATTTAGTTAATGAATTCATTAATAATCTTCAAAAAATTATCTCGATGTTTACATTCAAAACTAGCACCTCTAAAATGTTGTCCATAGGTGTTTTTGTCCGTCGTTTTTTGGGGTGAAAATAAATTGTAATTTTTTTGTATCGCTTTTGTGGCGACAGAAAATTGAGAAAAAGTGTGTGAGAGAGAGAGAGAGAGAGAAAAAAGCGGTCGACTCTCCCAAATTATATAAAGCACACAATCTATTTTGTAACTCATCACATCGCATTCCAAACCATTGCTGTTGCATCGTAATTGCAAGCGGTCAACATTGATTGCTCCATGGACAATCACATAAATTATCGCACCGTTTTGCTTTCGCCTAATGATTTCTTTTTTGTAAATAGACTAATTGTTCCACCGATAAGTCAATCATCACGTATATGTAAAGCCAGAGATTTATAAATTGAGCTAATAAAATCTTCAACGCATTAACTTTGTATGGATATCACTCAGGATCGGAGGAGTCCGAGGTTGAAGAAATAATAAAATTGTTGCGGAATTCCGAAAGTACGGTAGAAAAGAGTTGCGTAGGTCAGGATCGATTACAATCGGTGAGTCATTGGTAAGGCAGAGCTTTACCAGTATCGACCTATCTGAGATAAACCACTTCCGTAATGAGGCGACTAGATCGAACCGCACTGAACCACAGTAAGTACCGGCTTACCTTCGATCGGTATGGTAGAAACTCGCTCAATCGGTATGGCAGAGCCCGCTCTGGTAGGTACACTGTCGGTAAGACAGTTCGCCGAACCTTATCGATGGCATACTGGTCCAAGATAAGTCGGTACAGTGGCAACCAGTGTAGTCAGTATGATAGGACCCGCTTTGATCGGTAAACTATCGGTAAGACAGAGTACGACGAACCTTACATGAACGCCGTACCGACCCAAGATAAGTCGGTATAGTAGGAATCCTTTCAATCAGTATAGCAGAGCACTCTCTGATCGGTGAAGCGGTGCAATCCCAGTCGGTGGGAAAGTAGTCAACTTTTTTCTATATTTCCCGTTTAATTCGTGAGACATCAACTCGATAACTCGCAAAAAATGTCTCTCAACGGGAAATTGACCAAGCATTGGCTGCGATTATAATTATATTGTTTATATCTATGTGATCGATGGATTCAATTACTGCTATTATGATTACAGCTAATTCATTATATAGACAGTTACAATAATAATTGTATGCCCACGTGGGAGAGTCCGCGTTCGAATCATGAAGAATACGAGGGGTCTTCAAACAGTAGCAGCGTTGAAGAGTCTCCGACGGACCCACTTTTGAAATTAGACGTCCCTCCTCGCCACTAAATGGATTTTTTTTCTTTTCCAACCATTCATCACCGCATTTACTTTTCTATCGTTCTCACGATCGGTCCATTTTCTTTCGGCTCGTGGGAACAATCGTTTGCTTGTTCTAGCCGCGTGAAAAAAATACTCTGTCTCTTCAACATCGTCGACAATTCGGACTGGTGTTTTCTTTTATCTCTGTTTGCACTTTCACCCCGAAAATACTTTTTCATCATGAGTGTCGAATAATACGGATCTAGGTTATGGGAATTTCCTGATCATAACTTGCTCGGTAAACGATTCTTTCGTTTTGGGTCTTCGAATGCCAGGAAATGACACGTGATCGCGAATGACAGCTGTCACGCGCACGTGCGGTCTTGCTGTAATATTATTAATGCTGCAGTATATTTTCTAATACTGGAGTAATTGATATCGAAGCAAAATTATTTTTATTATTGACGCCAAATACTTCGAAAATTCAAAATTATTTTTTAATATCAATAAATACCATACATATTATAAGTAATTTGGATACTACATTCTAAAGATGCACCTAACATTTTTTCACAATGATAGCTTATAATTACGAAGTTGGGAAAAATTATTCAAGCAAATGAACCATTGAATTATATTAAAACGTGATCTATACAGTACTATCTTACCATTCTTATACAGTTTATTTGTAGTTTATAATAGTCATTTGAATTGCACACGATAAATAAAATAGTATACATACATTTAATCTGATAAAGCGTTTATATTCAATTGAACATTTGTAATTAAATAAAGTATTTGAGTTAAATTTGAAAAGGCAAGTTGAATTAAATGTATGCATTACATTAGAAATAAAAATTTGCAATTCATTTAAATATTCCATTTCAATTGAAAATAAACATTCCAAATTGCCTTAAATATTCCAATTAAAATTCGAACAAAAATTTGCAACTTACTTAACTATTGCAATTAAATATCAGATAAAAAAGTGGCTGTGAATTAAGTATTGCAACTATTAAATATTCACAATCAAATATTCACATTAAACATAATTAAACAATCATACTAGCCAAGATAATAAAATTCCAAAAAAAATATCATTCGCACTGAATATTCAAAATGAAATAAAATATTTAAATCAAAATGCAAATAAAGATACTTTTTTTATTGCGTACCGTATTTCCCCCATTTCCGACAATCGATTTCACCATTTCCCAACATTCTTGACGCCCCAGGTGGGAAACATAATTATATACGTGGGCGTAAATATCTCGACATTGTCGATGGACCATATGCGCAGGCTGATCCACAAATTCACACAATGGTCACGATTTGCTGCGAAAATATGTGCTCTCACGTGAAATACAGAAACACGAGACAGGGCACAATGCGTTTACGTGGTGCAAAGTGTAACGCGACCCTCTATCCTTCCAACGGTATTATATTCAGTGGAGCTTTCCACAAGCGATGGGCATCATCTCGTTCATCGACGAGATATGTGACGGAAAAATAAGATTTGTCAACAGCAACGACCAGCTGTGCAGCACAACCCTCTTTCTATTTTCCGCATCGGCCAAAAAAGGCTACGTTTCTCCTTACAGAGATAGATTTGGTTTTATTAAAATTTATTTCATGCTACCAGAAAAAATCAGTGAAAACACGACTGGATTTTAAAAAAAAGAGAGAAAAAAATGAGTTTTTTGTCAGTCATTGTTCTATGTAGTTGCTACTATTATTGCTGTCATTATTATATACATACACAAGCATGCGTTACTTTTATGATTGCATTAAAATAATTATAGATCACAGTATATATCTAAATAAAGTATCAATGAAATTATTTATTTCCGAAGTATGCCCTTCGTAGGGCTTTTACAGAGTTTCTCCTCACAAAACTGGACCTGGTTCGTTGCGTTTCTTCCGCGGCACACACATACGCACACCCAAATATATACACACACACACATATATATATATATATATATATATATATATATATATATATATATATATATATATATATCCAGTTTTATGCGGAGAATATTTTTGGTGGCTAATTATAGGCACATTTTAAGAAACTCTGTAAAAGCCCTACGAGGAGCATACTTCGGAAATAAATACATTGATTGCTACTATTCTTAAGATATACTGTTAACTATAATTATATTCATCTACCTATTTATCTATGTGCACAGATACACACATAGACACGAGCACTCAGACACACACACACACACACACACACACACACACACACACACACACACACACACACACACACACACACACACACACACACACACACACACACACACACACACACACACACACACACACACACACACACACACACACACACACACACACACACACACACACACACACACACACACACACACACACACACACACACACACACACACACACACACACACACATACACACACATGGGGTGAGGCAACAACTAATAACAGTAGAAATATTTTGTAATCTATTAGACTTAGGAGAAAGCTTTTCTTACAAAAGTTGCATAGATCGAAGGGGGTCATCGAATGGTGGCGACGGAGTTCATCCAGGTCGAGGCACTTCGGAAATGTTAAGGACACCTGGATTTTTCAAAATAGGTTCACTATTCTTTTCAGAATTTTATCAAGGAATCGAAAATAAGTTTACACCTCAAATTTCACAATGATCGATCAAGATTTAGCATGAAAAATCGATAAAATAGGAATTTTAGTGTTTTTAGCCTGAAATTGATTTAAGAAACGGTGCTAACACTTACTCGTATAAAAGGTGCTCAATGTGATGGCCACCACTTTCAATGCGCGCTTGCAATTTGATTCGCATTGATTGTTTGGGTTGTCTTATTAATCACGTGAGTCTTTATTAACTAACACGCTCTAATCGAGGTTTCCATAGTTTAATACTAACAAGGGGAGGACGCCAATTGGGACCCACCGATTTCGCTCAAACTGCGTAGGTAGCAAGAGGTGGGTCCCCACTTAACGTTCCTAAAATATTTCGACTGAGTGGGCCCAGGGAAGAGTAAAACGCTTTCCAAAGATTAGTGAGTAGAGCTTGGGGGATATTTTTTTCAATGATTTCCAAGTCAGCGGCGTAGTGCAGTGGTCAAGCGCATTGCCTGTCACCCCAATAGCTTGGGTTCGATTATCGCTGCTGCCGTTTTGTTCAGTCATTTTTTTTAATTTCTCGCAATGTTCAAATTTTTATTGCAGAATTGAAATATATTCATGAAGTTAATTTATATAATTACCCGAGTAGAAATCTTGCTCCAGCTACAATAAACACCTGATCAGGCATCCTGACTTCTTTTTCCAGCCTTGATCAGAATTTTTTATCAAGCCCTGATCATTTTTGAAACACAATCCCTGACTTCCGTCTGATCAGGGTAAAAAATCAAGGCCTGATCAGGGTAAACTATCAACGCCTGATCAGGGTAAAAAATTAAGGCCTGGTCAGTGTAAAAGATCAAGGCCTGATCAGCGTAAAAAATTAAGGCCTGATAAGAGCTTAGTTTTTCACGGCTTGATCAAAATGAAAAGTCATATGATTTTTCACGGCTCAGGATGACCGATTTTTTCCTGAAATAAAAAATACAACGCATACACAAAAGAGAAAAAGGTACCACTTTATAAATAACGCTGATCGTTTATTTTTTAATCTAAATATAAAATTTATCACATATATTTGTCACATATATCTATGTGGAAAACAAACATCATTTTTCTTGTATTTGTAATAGAACAAAAACTCGAAATAAACTAACATATATCACTGTATTATATTCCACTTATCATCCCGAAATAAACTAATATATTTTCTAAACAAAAACTTACGAAACTTCGTGAATAAAGTAAACAGAGCTCAACGTTTTTATGACCAGACGTTTCTAGGAAACGTTACATTGGGCGTTCTGTTCGTTTTTTTACGCGACGCTCGAAACTTGTCCCAGTCTTTTGCTGAATTAATCAGGCCTTGATACCGCTTCAACAGCTTGTCCAATTTGCTTCGAAAGAACTTCTATTCCGTGTTCCCTATATTTCGAAATGACAGCCACTGAAAAATACGAAAATGTGTATCCCACTTAGAATTCAATGTCTACATATATATCTATATAAGGTATGCACATTATTTTATTAGGGTGGTACAAATTTGAGCTCTATTTTTTTCCTTTTTCTCACCATCCAATTATCTACTTTAAAGAAGAAAAAAAATTATTGCAAAAGTTGCGAGCGGTCATTTTTTAACGAAAATTAGAATCGAAGCAGGAGAGCCTGTACAGCGAAGACCAACCAAATAATGGTGAGTTGACAGCGTAGTGCAGTTCAGTGAATGTAATGTCCATCCGAAGTGCATTTCTTATGGGCTAACTTGCACCGATGGAAATACTTTTGCTTAACTGAACTACGCAGTCAACTTATCATTATTCGGTTAGCCTACGCTGTCCGGGCCCGTAGCGAAGGCTAACCAAATAATGGTAAGTTGAAAGCGTAATGCAGTTCAGTGAATGTAATGTTCATCCGAAGTGCATTTCTAATGGGCTAACTTGCACCGATGGACTTACTTTCACTTAACTGAACTACGCAGTCAACTTGTCATTATTCGGTTAGCCTACGCTGTCCGGGCCCGTACAGCGAAGGCCAACCAAATAATGGTAAGTTGACAGCATAGTCAGTTCAGTGAATGTAATGTCCAACCGAAGTGCATTTCTAATGGGCTAATTTGCACCGATGGACTTACTTTCACTTAACTGAACTGCGCAGTTAACTTATCATTATTCGGTTAGTCTACGCTGTCCGGGCTAATCAGCACCGATGGCAAAACATTTACCAGATTGAACTACGCTGTCAGCTTACCATTATTTGGTTGGCCTACGCTGTATCTTTTTCTCCTCTGGCAAAGGAGACGGACCAAGTAAAGAAAAATAAAAGCGATACACAAAACAAATATAAATCTACTTACATAGTGGTAGCGCCAACACATGCCAATCCTCAGGAATTTCGAGTTGTTCCTCGCTGAGAGGATCTGTTCCGGATCTGTCAAATGTATCATAATAAATATTTAAACCAATGCATATATAATTTGGCGTATGATTAATTTACAGTCAGATTTAATCCAATTTATATTTATAGATTTAAGAATTATAAGACTTTGAAAAAAATTAATTGTTATACTAACCTGCTGCTGTATTATTTCGTTTTTTCCCTTATTTAGAGCCCGCTATTCACGCAGACATAGTCGTTGCGCAATCTTCTTCCGATTGTGTTCGTCCATCTTATTCACAACGTACACGTTATTTGTAAAAATGTATAAAGTAATTAATAATATGTCTCGTGCTTCTCTCGTGTCTGTGTATCATTTGACAAGATGAGGTTAGGCACGTTTTTAGCGCCAAACTGTAGAAGTCCAGTTACATGATGATTGCTTGAAGTTAGCTGGATCAGGCGAATTGAAGTAAGCCGTAAGTCCAGTTGCTTGACATCGCCTGAAGCTAGCCGGGTCAGGCGAATTGAAGTAAACCGTAAGTCCGGTTGCTCGACCACCGCCTGACCCCAGCTTGATCAGGCAAATTAAGGCAAACTTAAGTAAGGCCTTCGTACTACAAGCTGATCAGGCGCAGATCAAATATCAGGCCAGCCTGACAATATTTCTACTCGGGTAGGTGACGTTTTAGGTGAAAATAAATATTCCGAAAATTCGTGAAATTAATTATGTACGCTGCTGTTTGTTCATTATCAGAAATAATTTTACAACTTGTAGGGTGATATTCATCGTAGAAACATTTGAAACATACATATTTTCACAACAGGCACATTTTATAAAAGCATTGTTTGAGCAGTTACATTTATCCGAAACATGCTTCATTGGAAACATGCTTCAATGTTGTTTCCAAGAATTTTCCATAATTTCTTCGCATTGTTTACAACTAAGAATCTTATCAACTAGTTTTGGAAAGCATTGAGAAGTTTGTGATTTTTATGATAATGTGTGTTCTCTTCAATGAAAAGTATTACGACAGTACTACGACTGAAATAAGCTTATTAGTGAGAAAGGGGGTAGCCGGTTAAGGGGGGTCTGACGGCCCCCACCGAGTTTGATCGAATCGACCCAAAAACCTGAAAGAGGGCTGAAAAACAAAATTTTAGAGATATTTTTTAACCCCCTAAACCCTTATGAAAACACCATAATCGCAAAAAATGCGTTTTTTTTATGTTTAATTTTTTTTCGAGCTTTCAAATGCATTTTAAAGCGGTTTTAACACAACCAAAATTTTGTTTCAGATGTGTAGACATGCCCTGAATTTTTCCAGATTTTTTCGTAAAGTTAAATCATGTGCAACATAATTTTAATGGCATAAAAACCGTAAAAAATCGTCATTTTTTGTATTTAATGCTATGGTTTTTATTGACGTATTAATGGTAAAAAATCGTGCACCATAGCATAGAAAGCTACTATCTTCCTCTACAAAATGACGCTAATTGGGCTCAATTCGGTCGTCTCTGGCGTCCGAAAATCAAACTTGAATAAATTCCGTTTTTATAATTTGAGCATTTTCAGTTACGAAAATGACACAAAATCATATTTTTCAATTATTTTACTTAATAAAAGTACATTTTGGGGTTTCTGAGGTCGCCGATTACAAATTTGATGTCAAACAGCTAACAAAAAAAAAAAATTACACATGTCATCAAATGAAAATGGTATTTGCTATTTCGGTTTTTTCAATAATTAAAAGTCATTGTATTTTAAAAAATCTATTTATTTATAATAATATTACATACATTCATCTAATATATACATTAAACAGACACAAGTAATACATACATTGCAACATGATTGTTATGTTGTTAATCTTCGTCACTGTGTTCTTCAATAACAGGTTCGACATTATCAACGTGAAATAGATTCGTTAGAATTTGAGCTGGGCGGATGATTTTGGACAAATACCGTGCATGACTTAAAAAGTAAATGATTGTTGCAACGTGGGCACAGCAACCAACAGTTCTTAGCCCATTTGCACAATCACATACGTAGTTTTTTATACCGTTATATCCAATACTGTTAGGGTCGTACTGAACGTAACATCTGTATACTTTCTTGTTTATATGTCTTGATTTAACTTCACATTTCAAAATGGTATCGTCCTCCAACAAGTATTGCATATTCAAAAGTCCTTCTTCGGTATACATTTCAGCTAAGTATGAAACAGTTTGCGATAACTGGTACGAGCCAGTGAAAAGGATCTTCAAATCTTGCTCTGTCATTTCCGGAAAGTCTAATACGTCATTTGATGTTAACGGTTTGAAGATCCTTTTCTTCCTATTCCAGTTTTGTTCTTCCACAACTTTCGCTAAAGAATTGTCAACGTCTTTTCTTTTCAACATTTGCTCGGCAATTTGATCTTGTAAATCGGTATCGCAATTCAGTCTTTTTCCAAACTCATTAACCAAAAAACTCGCTACTTTGCAATAAAGCATCGCTGAATCCAACATGTTGTTGTTAAACTGATTATGCAAGAGTTTGAATTTACTACCGATTATACCGTGGACAGCCTCTACCACCCACCTCAATTTCGTAACAAATCGACTTTCGTTTGCTTCATTTGTTGGAAGTTGCTTTCTTTTGCCTTTCAACGCTGGCATCAACACAACGAACCCTTGAGATTCTAACCAATCTTTGACGTCTCTGAACCCCCTGTCAAGTATAAAAACATCCCCTTTTTTGAGGATTGATCTCAAGCCGTTCGGATCACTTAGTACATGTTGTAAGATTTTCGCATCATTCACAATTGCTTCGTACGGTCCGTAAACATCTATTACATATCCATCTGTGGCACAAACTGTGAAGGGTTTACAGAGTGGACACTTTTTCTGACCAGAGAAAGATTTTTTTTGGTAACAATTATTACTACTTTTTTGGTGTCGAAGGTATGAACCATCAGCAATCAAGAGCAGGCGATCTTCAAATCCGTGTAATTTTTTTACGTAAGGCGACGTGTGATTAGCAATTAAATCTTCGCGAGAACATGCCCGAGCTCCGAAACGAAGTGGAAAGACGTCTTTCGCGAATGAATCCAAAACCGATTTGCAATAAGCAGATACTAGTTGTTCAGATTTGATATCGAAAATTGACGCAGTGATTGTGTTGGAATTTCCAGTTCTTAATTTAAAAAGGAATATTAAAAGAGCTTGATTAATACTGCGATTTTGAGAATTTCGCAAAGTGACCAACATGTTTTTTAGAGTCTTGATTTCTGCAACTGTGTATCCAGTTAGCGATTTTATGCGCTCTGCCGATAAATTGTAATCATCTACTCTGTCTAAAATACTGTTGTCGCATTTTTTGGACAGTGCATCCAAAAATAATGCCAACTCTTGAGAACTGATAGTACAAGTATTCGAAAATATTTTCAAGTTTGAAATTTCGTCAACGTACATACGTTCACTGATAAGATGTACAGGACAACAGCGATTGCCTTTTGGAATGAAAATTCGTGAACTTATAAATACCTGTAACCTCGCTTTAAACGGAACAACCGGAGATGTCGTAATTGGAGTAAGACATACGCAACAACATTTGTGAGTCGCGGTAACTCTGTTGAAAGGCATCTCGATCATTTCATAGTCCGGTTCTCTTGGACGAAGAACGTAAGGAGGGTCCTTAGAAGATTGCGATGACTGTCCTGTGGAAGATCCAGACTCCGACCGTGACAATTGTTGCGAAGACTGTTCCGAAGATTGTTCTGTGTCATCTGATACTGTCAAATTGGAGAGTGTTGATGAATGTCTCTCTACAGGATCGACAGAATTTTGTTCGCGATTAACATCTGGCAGAGGATTTTCCTCGGGATTGACGTTTGGCAGAGGATTTTCTTCGGGATTAAAATCCAACTAAAGATTTTCTTCAGGATCAGAATCACTGCTCGTCGATGGTGAAACCGTTCGGGATTTAGCGATTGCGGAACGACACAGATGACATAAAACGTCACCTTTCTCTACTCGTTTACCTAGTAGTTTAGTATATAAGTGTACGTCATCATCTGAAGAAATGGACTTCTGTTTTCCGGTATCATAACGCAACAATCTGTTGCATCTTATGCACCTTTCACCAGCCGTACATTTTCGTTTTTTCGGTGGCATCGCACAGTTTTTCCTAAAGAAAAAAAAGAACATTGTTATTTTTTTTATTATGATTAACAAATTATTTTTTTTTTTTGAAAAAAATGAAAAAAGTAACTGAAACCCGGAATAAAAAAAAACCATAATTAAAAAAACAAATAGAACAAAAGTAACGAAAATCGAAAGTACATTAAAAATTGTAAATCAAAACAAAAAAAATGTTGAAAACATCGGTAAACAAAACAGAAATAAATTATTGTATTCCAAATCATTTTTTTATTGAAATATCGTTTCGTCTTAGTTTTGTTTTTTTTTTGCTTTTTTTTAATTCTTTTCATGTGAGTGAACTAAACAACAACTTGAAGTTGACGGCCACCTTCTGTACGATTTCAAGTCGACTATGAGGCAAACGATTGTAGATTGAGGTTATGATTATAAATCAATTTTTATGTTGATTGATATTTAAATTGATATTCAAACTCACCTTAGAATACTGCTTCAATCACTTCGTGTTGAGATAGGCAGGTTAAACGATAAATTAAAAAAACGCTGTTAACAAAACAAATAGATTTGTTTAACGGAGCAGAGCGCGTCGCATGACGTGTGTACTGGACGGCGGCTGAACACAGAGAGAAAGAGAGACCGCGTGGAGCGGGGTTCTCGATGCGTCAGTGCGTAGTGGGCATGCGCAGTACCGTGCGGAGGGGCATACGAGCCTAAGGCCCACGTGGGTACGGTGGCCTTAGGCACTCGGGTACGTGGCTTAATAAGGTACAAGTTGGGATTTTCTCCGCCAGGTGACAGTTTAGTCGGGGAATTCCAAATTTTTTTTCTGAATAATACGTAATTTTTTGTTTGTTAATATAACTATTGACAGCTGTTACGATTAAAAATTCGTGTATAAGAATGAATTTATAATCAGCGACCTAAAAAATCCTTATTAATATCTTTCCCATAGCTTTTTTAAAAAATTTCAAAAATTAAAATATTTTTTCTTCGTTTTGACAGCTGTCATGTGACAAAACTAATTTTTGACATCAAATTTGTAATCGGCGACCTCAGAAACCCCAAAATGTACTTTTATTAAAAAAAATAATTGAAAAATATGATTTTGTGTCATTTTCGTAACTGAAAATGCTCAAATTATAAAAACGGAATTTATTCAAGTTTGATTTTCGGACGCTAGAGACGACCGAATTGAGCCCAATTAGCGTCATTTTGTAGAGGAAGATAGTAGCTTTCTATGCTATGGTGCACGATTTTTTACCATTAATACGTCAATAAAAACCATAGCATTAAATACAAAAAATGACGATTTTTTACGGTTTTTTTGCCATTAAAATTATGTTGCACATGATTTAACTTTACGAAAAAATCTGGAAAAATTCAGGGCATGTCTACACATCTGAAACAAAATTTTGGTTGTGTTAAAACCGCTTTAAAATGCATTTGAAAGCTCAAAAAAAAATTAAACATCAAAAAAACGCATTTTTTGCGATTATGGTGTTTTCATAAGGGTTTAGGGGGTTAAAAAATATCTCTAAAATTTTGTTTTTCAGCCCTCTTTCAGGTTTTTGGGTCGATTCGATCAAACTCGGTGGGGGCCGTCAGACCCCCCTTAACCGGCTACCCCCTTTGCCAAACATTGGATCGGGCGTAGGGGTATCGTGGTTTGGCCAGCCCGTTCACCAGACTTGACGCCATTGGACTTTTTTTTATGGGGGACTTTGAAACGCATGGCTTGCAAAAAAGTGCTGACTACTGCACAAGATATGCAAGAAATAATAATTCGAGTCTCTTCGTGAATACGGACTGACGTGATTAACAGAACAATACAGTCATTGCCAATCAGATTGCAAGCGTGCATTGAAAATGGTGGCCTTCCATTTGAGCACCTTTTATAGGAGTACAGGGTGTATAAAAATTATGTGTCACCACTCCGCCAGGTGATTCTCCGAGTCACGTTCGGCGAAGATTAACCCCCAACATGGACCTGCACAATTGACCTTGACCCCAAAACTCAAGGTCAAATTTTTTATGAACTTGAAAAATTCTACTAAATGAGAGGAACAAAAGTTAGAAAGGAACCATGGGTCGCAAATGAGCCCATCATCCAGAAAATAAAAAATAATATATTTATATTTCGGAAATATGAGTTTCCCGGATCGTGGATAGGAGAAACACAACAATAGCGAGTTAAGCATCAAAATAAAGCCCTTCATCACTCAGCCAGGGGATTCGAATGGTTTGGTCGTGTCTCTTGGTATCATCGTCTGTTACTGTCTGGCCGTGTCTAGCTGTCTTGTCGTTTGACCGTCTGGTCGTGTTATCTTGGTCGTATCGTGTGTGACCATGGATCGTTACCGACGTCACCACACTGAGAAAAAAAAACCAGTTGAATCAAAAAAATATATTGGTTGATCCAAATAAATGTGCTGCTGCGAAGTGCCACCGATATATGAGTTTGTTTCAATACTATAAAGTATTGGAAAATGTGATTGTTTTAAATAAGATATTACTTTATATGAAAACGCTCTTCTGTTCTCTGAACATCTACATTATCCTTCAAATAAAATTATATTCTATTGAAATCATTCTATATGCAATCCGTAGATGTATTGGATGAAATAATTAAGCGATTGCTACAAACATTTTTTATTTCGTACAAAAATACAATCATTAGAATTAATTATTTCTTTACTACATCGAAACGAATATGCCATGGGACGTAAGTTTTTCAATTTGTTTTAAATCTTAAATAAAAAGTAAGCATTAGAATGATCATCCACGATAATAGTGGAGAGAATACCAGATGTTCAACTGATTAGAACAGGTACTACACTTTTATCTCAGCCACAGGCCAAGAAGCGATTCTTTTTAGAGTTTCTCCAGCGTTTAAGTAGATTTTCGGTTCACGCTACGTTTACGAGAAACGAGCGCGCGTGCGGCCTCTAGCGGTTACTCCGAGAACTACGCGCTTCCTCACACCTATAATTTCGGTGGCGCTCGGCCATAATTTGGTTGAATTTTTTCAACCAAATGTGCAAGAAACAAATTTTACTTTCGCATATTTTTTTTAACCAATTCAGACATTTGCTTAATATTTTCCAATAAAAATAAAGTATCAATATTTTAACGAATAATGTGCTGGAAAATCAATATCGGATATCGTGGAAACAATAAAATAACATATTTACTCAATAGAAATTTTATTTGAATCAAACGAGCGAAATTCAATTTTTCTTGTGTACTCGAATCAACAATATTCATTTTATGAATTTAAACGCTTTTTTCGTTCGTTGCAGAAATTGCATTCAAAACTATATAATTTGTTCGCGATAATTTTTTAGATGGTTTCAATAATATATTGTTCTCGGCTAACAATATATCTTTTGAATGATAAATAAAACTTTCAATTTTATCATGTTATTGAAGTCCATAGCGTTTTGTTTGGACTAATAAATCCGATTATTTACACCAACAATTTTACAATTGAACCAACGAAATTTCATTCAATAACACCAATGATATTGGATAAATGATTTTTTTTTCTCAGTGCATCGTTGTCGTTTGCGAGATGGACAATACCAACGACTCATGATTCGCGCTATTGATCAGGCTTTTGCAAATTTTGTTCGAGCTCGCGAAATTTATGGAGAGTGGCTGCTCCAGCGTGCCCATGGGGGACGGCTAAGGCCTGGTGCAATTCCAGATCGGCGTGAATTTCAACGTCTTGATGAGCGCTTCAGTGAACGGAAAAGGTTTGCCATCCAGGGCGCTGAACATCGGAGAGCAGGACGTCCTCGAGTCCTTTGGAGGATCGAGGAGCGTGTTATTGCTCTTGCACGGGCCTTTCCCGTCATGGGCTTACGCCGAATAGCCGCTCGCGTTGGTGTAGCACATATGACAGTTGGTCGCATAATTCGCGAGGGTCTGCCACCGTATCGTGTGCAATATGTCCAAGCACTGCACCCTGGGGACAATCAAGTTCGTTTGAATTTTTGCCGCTGGATGCTTCGGAAATTGCAAAGAGACCCTCGA